>VIAB01001875.1:75413-88379 GCA_009801035.1 Oophaga pumilio | reverse complement strand
GTGTCCAAACTTTTGGTCTGTACTGTATATATGTCATACAACAAATGTGGAGAATAACAATTACCTAGACATCCTGTAGCGTCCTCTCTTAGATCCAGGGCTATTGCTGTAGAACTGCTGTTCTAACAAGATGTGGCATCTCCTCCATCTCCTCCTTGTGCCTTTGTAGTAAGTGACCACCCTCACAACACTTTCCGCCGGCATTGGCTCGGACGATGTGGCCTCATTGAATGGCCGCCACGTTCACACAACTTATCACCAATGGACGTCTTGTTGGGTCTGAAGTAAAGAATAAGGTTTCTGAGAGGAATCCCCAAACCAAGGATCAGTGGCACGGGTTCATCCGTGTGTCCCCCTGAACTCCAGAGAGTAACGTTCCAGACATTTCCAGCACTGATCAGATGAAACAATGTATCACGTGCGCAGTGACTGCACAGATTATAATATAGATTCAGGAGTTATAGACTGAGTAGGAAAATTCATGTATTCAAGAAAAAAAAAGTGTAAATAAATAAATTAGAAGGAAAAAAATAAGAAATTGGAAAATGAAAAGCAAAAAAACTAAAATAAAATAATGATAATTTGGGCAAATACTTTTCATGAATGGATGATCAGATAAAAGCCTGAGAAATCTGAGCTCGTAGAAAGTCTGACGCCCGAGTGCCCGGTACTTCATGATAAACGTTTGCCTGATTATCTCTTGATCGGTTTTTCAACTAATAGTTAAAAATGGTTTTCTGATTGACGGGAACAAAAACTTTTTTTTTTTTTAAAGTTGAAAGTGATAAATTCTGTTACCACTGAGTCCATCATCTGTGATGTCATTTATCAAGTCGGAGCGACATGACCGGACTATGGAAGAAAGGACGAGAGTCGCCGGAGCTGAATTTAATGTCTTTTCATGAGTCCTCTGTCAGCTTCTCCCTGATGTTAAAGTACAATTTATTGTAAATACTCTGTTCTTTATAAGAGATCGGTCGTATCCAAGCCTGAGCCGCATCTCATCCTGTAATAACAGGAGCGCGATATTATTATTATTACTGGCAATTCTTTGTCTGTTATGTTGAATGTTTCCTCACGATCATCTCTTCCAGTCTTGTTTTTTAGATCCCAAAAAGTCTTTTAAAGAAACTATCTAACGTTAGGTAAAGATAGCTGTTTTCCTAAAAAAATAAATAAAAAAATAGCGCCACCCCTTTCTATAGGTCGTGCATGGTACTGCATCTCTTGTACACAGACTCCGGTGTACCCATTAAGTTCCGGCAGAGGAGGACACGCCGCCATCTTTTGTCCTGAACCGTCTTTTTTACTCTCTTCATTTTTTTGTTTGTTTTCACCAACGTTCTTTTTTTTTATTATTGCACATTTTGATATGAACTTCGGCTCCGGAAACCTGAAGAATGGAGAATGGAGCGATCACTTTTTTTTTTAGCCACTTTCCAAAGTCAGAAATGGTTAAAAGAAACTAAAAAAAATGGACAAGTGAACAGCGAGTCTTTTGACATTGCAGTGCATACGTTCATTCATTTTTTGCATTTTTAAGCATTTTTCAGGAAGAAAAAGACGTCATGTGCACATGCCCTGAAGGAGTTTTCTAAGATTAGAAAAATATGTCTGGATCCATCCAAATATAGAGCCACCATTTTCTGCACCTGACCTGAGCCTTATGGAAGTCAACAATGTTAACAATGCAGAACTGCAATACCTCACTCAACCTGTAGACAGTGGTGGCGCTGTTTTTAGAAGATGTTTTAGTAATCCTGGAGAACCTCTTAATATTATGTAGAGAGCGGCTCGGCGTGTAGTTGTGTTTTCTAGTTTTTTTCATAAGCTCTAGCCAATTTAGTTCTGCTACATCTGTCCTCTTAAAGGGGTTCTCACATTCTGGCTTGGAACTTTCCCTTTTGGCCAGAAGAGAGAGTCTAAAAAACCTAAACACTTCTTGCTCTGACGGTTCCTGACCAGGAGAGTCCAGAACTGGTGACTACTGGTGATCGATGGCTGACCTTATGGGCTGATTCCTCTTTTTTTTTTGGCCATGGTTATAAATACCCAAAAATGTTCCAAAAACTTTAAAGGGGTTGTCCAGAAGCGAGATATTGATGGCCGATCCTTGGGATCGGTTATCAATATCAGATCAGTGCGGGTCCGACACTCAGCCCCCCATGTGCGGAAAAAGTGAAAAAAGTTAGAAAAAAGTTTTTATACTGTGTCCTTTCAGCAGTGCAGCACCTGTTATCCAGAGGGGCACAGTATGAAAACTTTTTTCTAACTTTTTTCACTTTTTTGACCAGGGAGCTCAGGAACGGGTACCTGCCGGTGATCGATGCTCGGCGTCGGCTTGTCACCATTTTTCAGAAAGTTTCTTTCATCTTGGAATACTTGTTGTGCCCGCATTGTCAGCTCCCATTGGGGCGGATTTTTTTGCCATGTTGACTGCTTGGTATCTCTGCAGCCATCAGAGATCGGCTCTCGTTAGGCTGCGGGGACTTCGGCCGTGCACTTTATGGGATTGGCTGCCGGGTTGATGCAGCGATTCCCTTTGCACGGAGTCATTATACGGACGATCTCCCCGCAGACAGAAGCCATCCTCCTCAATCATTCTGCTAAATCTGCCTTCGAAATTGTCCAAAGTCCCCGATTGTTTTCTATATTCTGCCGGTGAGAAATCCCCCGCCTGTTTCCGCTTACAGGGAGCTCGGAATATTGATTTTCCACTTGAATTTTCAGTTAGATCTATTAATTGACGAAGCGCAGACACAATTGAGTGCGCAGGTGCGCCGAATCTGGAACCAAAGACGCCTGACAGTAATAATTACACACTGGTGATGAAAAAAAAAAGAAAATAACCCGCGGGGAATTATGGGGACTAACATTTTACTCATTTCCTCCTTTAATTACCGTTATATTACAGTTTATTACATCCGCTTTGATACCCCCGCTTTTATCCTCTAGCCCCCGGTACAGCGCATCGTATATATACGTCATCGTAAGAAAAGTCAGAAAGTGACTGTGATTTATAGTTGCATTTAGGGACCCTACAAATCTCATATCCCAAAAGTTTAAGAGGGTCTGATACCGTATACAGCACAGACGATCAATATGAGATCACTGAGGGTCCGACACCCGGAAGCCCCAGCGATCGGCTGATACCTGGTGCCACAGATGCTGAAACTTCCCAGTGCACCACAGTGCCATTTACTGTGTAGTGGCCATTCTCGGTATTGCAGCTCAGCTCCTATTAAAATGAATGAGATCTGAGCTGCAGTACCGAGTACGGCCACTACACAGTGTGCAGCGCTATGGTGCTCCATACACTGTGATCTTCTGACAGCAGTGACTTCTGGTATTAGCTGGTCAGTGGGGGTGCATTGTGTCGGACCCCCATCACTCTGAAAATCCTAAGCACACGTCAACACAGGTCCCAGACAACCCTTTTCCTCATGACTTCTCATGCATACGGAATGCTGCCATATGGTGCCACCATGCAGTCCCATGTTATAAGGATATTCACCCCTAAAAGCAACGTTTCTTTGGAATAATTCTCCAACAACATTGAATCTGATGAAACACAACGCCATTTTTGCCATTTTTTGCCATAGCAGGGTCCTACAGGTGGATGTCTTGTTACATGTCCGAGGCGTTCATAACATGGTCACATGCAGATAGCATTAGCACTAAGGAGTGTGAACAAGCTGAAGATGAGACTTTACACACTGGCCAAGATTTGGATCCCAAATCTCAGGACATTTTATTCCTCGGCCATGGAGCCGGCCAAGAACGCTGTCTCTACTTCGTTCTCAGAATTTGGTTGATTTTATGGCTTCTCTTGGCCGCGTTTTAGATTTTTTTTGATTGTTGACGTTCACTTAGTTATTTTAAACATTGTTTGAAACGTTTTGAAAACTTTCGGAGTGTTTGGATGTGGGGGTCCGATACTGAGCCTAAGACTATAAGGCAGAGTAACACAGAAATCAATTAAAGGATAGAACAAACTTTGTACAATTTTTCCAATTAAAGTTCTTCTAAAATATTCGCCTGAACCTCTTCCGGGATCCTCTCCGTACCGCGTGATTTTCCTTGGCCGGCACTCGAATGCCAAGTCCTTTTGCACTCCTGATAACACCGCTTCTAGCAATGTCCTGACGTCACGGGAGCTTAGTACTCCCTCGAGGCGCCCAGGATCCCAACATTGGAAGACGTGCGCTCTGGACGAGGTCCTGCAAATGTTTATGCTCAACTCTACTTCCAATATATCTTATAAATTGTGCCGTTTTGTGAATACAGCTCCAATGCAGACCTATGTGTTTCCATGCCCATAGAATACAACCAGACCTTGTGTAGTCTCTGCAGTCATGTGTTGCTCCAGTCCATCTTCACCATCTTCATACTAACCAAGCAGAAGAGTATGTCTCCATCCGATGAAGTTCTCGGTGTTGGATGGGACCTATTTTCAGGATGATTTCGGTGTGCAGGGATAGGGATTGTTTAGGATCTTGCCCCCCTCAAGGTGTAGGCATCCTGAACCAGGATACCCGTTTTCTATGGGCCTCTACGGTAAGTATACGCTTTGACCAACGCGTTTTGGGCTCGCACTGTTGGTTGCCGGCAGCTTCTCCAACAGTTTAGGAGTTAACTGCATATCTCACCTTCCCCATTGAGTTAGTGGAAACCAAGTGAGATCTAAGACGTAAAGCGGTGGGAAGGTCGTCTATGTAACAGGTGTGGGGAATTAGAACAACAGGTAGGGCTGCAGCTCTGCAGACATCAAAGCGCGTCGCGGACTCCTGCATGTCCTTTATCTGCTGCACTCCTCCTGTTAGGGACTGAAGTATACTGCCCGTTGGGATAATTAAAACTGCAGCAGCAGACCTTATCTCCGGGAGGACATAACTAAATGAAAGTGCCCAGAATCTGCTTGGTCCACAGCAGCTCGTAAGATATATCGGAAAAAAAAAAACCCAAATGACCTTAATGTATATCCCGGAGGAGAGCGGCGATGGGATGTGTTGTAAATGTACAGATACATTAAGAGATTGGAAACATTCGATGTGGATTAGTATTTAATCTAAAAGGACTTGTGGAACAAGTGGTCGGGCTCCTGAGAGGCTCCCGGGAAATATAGGAAAGGAATTGTATTCATGGAGAAGTAATGGATCTCTGAGACGGAGGAGACCAGCGACGCTCCGGTGTGTTGGATCTGATGCCCTTTTCTTGGAGTCCGAGGTTTCTCCTTTCTCAGAAGCTTCTCTGTTATACGCAGTTGTCTTAAAGGGGCTGTAAAATCCATGGGTGCTTTCTTAAAAAAAAAAGCAGGTTCACCCATTCATGTGTTGTGTAAAGTATTGCAGCTCACTGTAATACCCCAGGCAGCCTGTGCAGAAGTGTGGCGCTCTCGTTGTAAGAATGCAACCATGCTTTTCTAATCCTGAATATATCAGTACTTTCCAGTGACTGTTCAGAATAAGCTGTCATTAGGGATGAGTGAATCGACTCCCGGGACTCCTGGACGATGGACTGGTGTCCCGTAAATCAATCTGCTCGTCTCTAGCTATCATGTGTGTAAACCTGAGGGATAGCATTATTTCTGGCCATTATGTAACTTGTATCATGTAGTTTTTCTTTCCCCCCGAAGAAGCGGACTGTTCTGCAAAACGTGCGTTGGGGTACTCGGCACAGCACCTCATTAGACGGCAGCATGATGGGTATGTCTCAGTGACCTTACTCCTTCCACTTCTTTCCCTCTTCCAAGCACTTACCGCACTTTATCCATTGATAACATTGTGTTACAGGAGAGCTTTCTCCTCAGCACTTGGGCTGCACTCATGTCTCCCATACACAGCACACACAGACATGAGGGATTCCTGCTCTCCTGTCGCTATATAGTATATATTCAGAATCAGCAGCAGCATGGAAGACAATATACAGAAGTACTGAGCAGTGTAGTTGTGAATCCAGTTCTGGGGTGAGATAAAACTTTGCTAGACAGCAGCAACATGGAGGACATTGTTACATTACTGAGCAGTGTAACCTTGAATCCAGCTCTGGTGTGAAATAAAAAGTTTACAAAAAATTGCACCAAGGAGAACATTATACACCAGTAGTGAGCAGTATAACTGTGAATCCAGCTACGGGGTGAAATAAAACATTTACAAGAAAGCAGCATCATGGAGGTCATTATGTAGCATTATTGAGCAGTGTATTTGTGAATCCACCTCTGGGATGAGATAAAAACACTAACTAGAAAGCAGCAGAATGGAGTACATAATATAGCACTACTGAGCATTGTAGCTGTGAATCCAACTCTGCTGTGAGATAATACACTTCTAAGAAGTAGAAACAAGGAGAACATTATTCAGCAGTACTGAGCAGTGTAGTTGTGAATCCAGCTCTGGGGTAAAGTAAAACACTTACTGGAAAGCAGCAGCATGGAGGATATCATGAATCATTATTGAGCAGAATCCAGCTCTGGATGAGAGAAACCACCTACAAGAAGTATCAGCATGGAGGGAATAATGAAGCAGTACTGAGCAGTGTAAGTGTAAATCCAGTTCTGGAGGCAAATAAAACACTAACTAGAAAGCAGCAGAGGTCAGTGTATGTCTGTGCCGCTCTCTCTTATATTGCTTCTACCTCCTCTTGCCCTTTGTATAGATTTCAACAGGCAGCTGTCATCTGATCCCTCCTCCAGCCGGCCTGATTTTGACCATGAGGCATTTTGGAGGATTATGAAATGAGGGGGAGGAGAAGAAGTGGCTCAAAAGTGGAGAAACAGCATGCTTCTCTGATGACGATGAACATGATAATAGTATTTTTTATTACATATTTTACAGCATTTTATAATTTGGAGGAAACAAATACAGATTTTATCAGATGTTACATAGTAACACATAGTTCAATAATTCATCCAAGTCAGGAGCCTGTTAGCAAGAGCTTACAATCTAAAAGGACGTGGATGATACAAAGGTAAAAAGTGCCTGTATAGTATCATCCAACCATCTTTACAATGAATGAGGACCCATGTAAAGCTGCATGAACCGGACACAAGCCATGTAAGCAAGAAGAGGAGAACAAAGGGCACAAGTTCCCAGCTCTGGTGGTCCATGGGGGTCCGATGTGTTAACGGAATCGAACTAACAGTTACTAAAATCACCTACCCATACGCTGTGTAAGACTTCTACCTCTGCAACCCCGTAGATACAACTTTGAGGTGGACTATTAATTGCAAAATCAAAATGTAAAAATCATGTAAAACCTTCATGCATGGTTTTCTTGGTTCCTAAAAGCAAAATTAAGTAACTTTCTAAACTGTCGTCACAGTAAAACTGTAGCAGCTGCAGAGTGTCTGTAAGTCTTTTGTTTTGTTCAGTGCTCTGCAAAAATGTTACAAATCCAATAAGGTTTCTTCTCCTAGTTCTTACTGCTCTCTGAGCTTCGCTTTCTTCTTTCAGTGTTAGAGATAGCAGCAGGGAGTTGGAGGAGGTTATATGTAGATCTGCAGTAAAGAGGAGAGAAAGTATCTACAGATTCAGGGAGGGCAGAGAAAACAGGCTGAAAATGAAAGAAAGAATGAAGATCACATTCTAAAATTCAGAGCAATTTTAATTACTAACAGTAACCACCTTCATATATAAAAATATATTTTTTTCCATGTCGAAGGTGTCCATAGACTTTAAGAAACAGCATAGAATTGGACGAATGCACAACAAGCTAAATGCAGGTAAATCTAAAAATACAAAACTATTCCCAGTTTATTGATTCCGCCTTCTTCACATGAGATGACATCACCTTTACAGATGCTATGAAGTGTCATGGCGCCACTTTTTTTTTCCAATTAAATAATCAGCGTCTATTCATAGCAGAAGTTTTCCGTGATCTGTAAGAAAAGTTTGGAGCTGACAAGAAAATGGAAAATTCAGAAAGAGAGTGTAAGATTAGGGACGATGAGGAGATGACTGTGAGCATCACCCTCCATACAGGCAGGACAAGTGCATGTCGTCAGTCCGATCGAAAAGGTTATTTGTGAATCATCTCATCAGAGATAGTGATTGGCCACAAATTGGGTGGTCTTCTGCTGGACCGTCCAGCACCTGGTCCCACCGGACGGTCTCTGGCCTTGCTGGTCGGACCATGACTTCATCTATTCGACACAACTCTCAATAGTTTTCCCATTCTTTTACCTTCTTATTTTCTTAATCTCCTTTTGCATCTGGCTGCCATCTTGCTTTCATAAATGACTTCCAGCTCGTCTGTCCAGAACCGGGGGCTGCAGATCATGGAATGGAAGAGATGCAAGAACATCTATTGCCAATCTGTAGTATAGATAAGTGGTCCAACTCTTGGGACCCCGCATCGATCAGCCACACAAGGGTCAGTTTCTTCTGTGACTGTGCCTGTCTTTTTAGTCACATTAGTGAGCTGCAGTACCAGGCCCAGCCACAATGATATATATGGCGCTATACCTGGGTACATGGCGCTATACCGGTTTTGTTTGAGGGGTCCCCCATCCATTATATAGAAAAACATAATTTATGGAACTAGAGAGAGCCCATCAATGTTATAGTGTTAGAAAACCCCTTTAAAAGACAGTATACAGTGTCGAGACCGCAAGACATTTTGAAGAATTACACAATCATTTTCTAGCTCATGTCAGTGAATTTTTTTCTTTTTTCTAGCAATTTTTAAAAATATCATGAATAGCTTTTTACGACCGTTACATACGGTAGTAATGACTGAGGGATGACTCCTAATCAGCAGACCTTTAATGACTCACACATGATTTGGTGATATGACCCTAATGATAGGAAAATGATATCCCCTCATTTTATAAAAATGCATAATAAAATATGGATCTGTAACGGCAAAGGAAACTTTTAGTTGCAAGATTCTAGAAACGGCAACACATCAAGAATCCTATAAAACTGCTCACAACCCCCCTGACTGACTCTGCAAAGCTGAAACCAAAACAGCTTGATTTTGATGTTTAAATTAATCCCACCGGAAAATGATAACAGACGGCACCGAACCTCATCATATGTGAGCGAATAAAAGGCGAGTTCAGGATGTAGGCAGGATAAAGACAGAGAAGATCTATGCCAACAATTCTGCATCAGGAAACTACACTACTAAAAAAGGTAGGAAAAAATATCCATGTTTCATAACGACAGTATTATAGTAGTTATATTCCTGTAAATAGGGGCAGTATTATAGTAGCTATACTCTTGTATATAGGAGCAGTATTATAGTAGCTATATTCTTGTACATAGGGGCAGTATTATAGTAGGTATATTCTTGTACATAGGGGCAGTATTATAGTAGTTATATTCTTGTACATAGGAGCAGTATTAGTTATATTCCTGTACATAGGGGCAGTATTATAGTATTTATACCACAATCACCGGCAACAGTTGTACTACCAAATGCACAGATGCAGATCACAAGTGGCATTGTTTCCCACTGGCAAGCAAATTAATGAGAAAGAAGCAGAAGACGCCAAGGAATATATGGCATATCACACGTCTGAGTTACACCAAGATAATGTTACCTCTAGCAGCGACACTATCAGTTTTAGCCAGTGTTCTGCAGAGAACAGTCTGCCTGAGCAAATATGTGTAAAAGGGATAATTTTTGGACCTTTTTTTTTTTCAATTTTACAGTATGTAAAAAGACTGTCAGTGCACTGTTATTAATTGGTTGTTGGCTACTACTGGTTTACCATCAGTCCCTAAGGTGATGTCACTTTAATATTACTAAGGCTGTGTTTGTGATAAAGAGCTTGAAGGGGTTTGGATACAGTCCTAGGAGACCTCGAAGTTTTCTATGTTTTTTCAGGGAAATTGGAGGCTTTGCAATTTGTGGCGGATTTAATTATTTGGAAAAATGTATCAAAGTTGGTAAATTTTGAATTTCAAAATGTTCTCTCCTTTATAGTCGTTACATTCTTGCACATAAGAGAGCTGCAATAAAACCATAGTGGTTCCCATAGTAAACTACATAATATATATTCTGTAAGTGTGTATGGATATAGTTTATTCTTTACTTTCTACCATTACTAACACGTCTTCCATTATAATCTGACTTCTACAACTTTTCTTCTTTTCCTCGGAACAGAGTGTTAAATTTACTGCTGGGACCACCGGCAATGAAAGCTGGAGCTCAGAGCAGAGTTCTCGCTGTCACACAAAGATAATGCAGATATAATTTCAGACCTACAGGACTTACAGCACACGGCGTGATATATTAGACTTGATGGCTTTTCTTAGCCAGTAATTGATTGATTTGAGTTCTATTGCCCTTGAATTACTATAAGTAGGAGCTAACTCTGCAAATCACAGTAATTAATGACTAGAACAATGAGTCGCTGATGTTCTGCAGCCATGGACCGGTGTTATAGGCACAGAATGTGCAAATCACGGCTTTCCTATGGATGCTCGGCTCTTCTCTCCACTAGGAGGTGAGCGCCAGACAAAATGCAGGAAATTCTTTAAATATTTTAACACTTTTTAGGTTTTAATTTTTTTATTTTTTTTATTTTTCTGGATTTTACAATGTCAGATGACTAGTGAGGGGAGACGGGCATCATTTACTACTGACGTCCTTACTCTGATACTATGCTAAGATAACAGGTGGGGCAGGCTCTCGGTAATAGGCCCCATCACCCTTGATCACTGTATGATTCAACTTTTCTTTGGCTACTCTGGCAATTTTTTATCGACGATTGGTAAAAAACTAAATATTGTAACATTGCTCTAAAAAAATAATAAACATTTAACACTAAAGATTAAACACTCACGCCCAGATCAGTTACTTGTCGATCACTGGGGTACGATACCCTCTAGTTAGATGATTTTCGGGGGACCTTGCTTAAAAAAAAAAAGTTATTTTACAAATATGTCTGACATTTTTCTAGTTAAATCTATAGTGCTTACAACCACAATTAATAGTAAGATCCATACATTTTCTTAAAAGGATATTCCACTTTCAGCAAATACATGGTAACTTTGTAATTTAAAGGTTAATTCCAAGTTAATTCCTAATCTAAGGATAATAGATAACTTGATGATTGCAGAAGATCTGACCACTGAGGGCCACAGAGATCCCCCTGGAAACCCCGGGATCTGAGCTCTGCAGTCCCATCTGCGGAGGTACGTATGCTTGTCTATGGAATGAGCGGAAATAGCGGAGCACCGTGCTTGGTTTTCTCAGTCAATCCCATAGACAATGAATGGAGCGTAGGTCGAGCCTGCTGTCCGCTGTTTCATTAAAGACAGGGCTGAAGGGCCCCATTCTCGGGCGGGTTTTCACTAGTGAGACCCCCAGCGATCAGTAATGGATAGTGGATAACTTTTTATTTTGAGAATAACTCTTTAAAATTATAGCATCTTCCATTATGCTATTTTGAACCATTTTTTTGCAGTTATTAAGAACTCTGCTTGCTGTCAGTGGGATCCTTTAGACACCCAAGTGCAGATATACAGTTATTGTTCAACCCACTTATGTGCAGCAAGTTAACTCATAGCGTAGTACCGGTTATGACCACTAGATGTCATAAGTGTTCCCATCTGTCCTGTTCCAGGTTTCAGGGACGTTTCCCCTTTAATGGAGCAATGTGTTCTGGTTAAGAACAGCCCCCTTAGCTTCCTGGGGAAAACTAGTCACGCAGACATATTCTCCCAGGCTTTCTGAAGAGATTCACGTGTGTCTTGCTCTCTGTAAATCATTGCTTCTGCCAAGCAGATTCTGTTTTTACCCGATCTCATCCACTATTGTGTTCACCAATTTCCTCCACTATATCATCGGTTATCATCTACCATTGTTGTTCACATCATCGCAATAAATAGACTTAAGCACCCATACAGTCTTTTTTTACTGGGAGTGGATGAAGGGTTTAGCCGTATGCTGGAAGCCACACAGTCATACGTGGAAGAAGGTAGAACAGTTATCAGAGGTTCGTCATGTAACGAGTCATACACACCTACACATCTAGCACACAACCTGGACTTTTATACTCTGAAAGTAAACAATGGCGCATGAATGACAGCAAGCAGAGATCTTGAAAAACTTTAAAGAATTGATAAAAAATTTATATTGGAAATTAAATATTTTTTTTCATTCAATAAAACAACAAAAAACACTGAGTATCCTAGAAGTTATGATCATTTCAGTAAAATTTGACCACATGGGGGCGTTAGTTTGTACATTAAAATTAGTATCAGACCGTAGCTGAAAAGTATTCTTAAAATTATCTTTGCCCACAGATTGGCCGCCTTCACCCTCATGGTCCATTACTTCTATTTACCTAGAAAATAAAACTTTCTGCAGCCCTCTTTGCAGCCAGGCACACATCGGCCCTCGTCTATTACACCCCCGCCTGTGAATGGATTTATAAGTAATGATTAAGTGAAAATTATCATTTTATTGCTGCCATTTCCCTCTCGCTTCTATTGAACACTTGCACTAGAACTAAGATGCATAATTACAATGTATCGCTTATGAGTTTGTCCCTTTTTTTTCTGTGTCATTTATTTTTTATAGGCAAATAAACATTTTATTATCTGTTATGGATTTATGGTTGTAAATTAGTAATTACTTGGATATTTTAAGCCGAGTTCTATTAACTGGAATACAGAGCCATTTTGGCATTCAGGAAACATCAGGTTTGCATGAAAGTTTCATGGCAATTTTTTATGGGTTCTTGTAAGAGAATCCATTAGATGCACCGGTGGGAAATACAGACCACATAAGATTAAGAACGCCTTGTGCCGTACGCGCCTTAAATCATCGTTACAGGCCGCACAATCCTCCTGTTTTATATCTCCTTGTATTCCCCGTCTGTCCTCAGCAGTTTACTTCAGATTTTATGGTCAAAAAGTATTTGTCATGTCACGGCCGAGAGAATGAAGATGATGGTTATCTTACTGGACTGGGCGATGTTAATAGCGTTCATGGACGTATCAAGGAGATGGA
>VIAB01001874.1:62231-72261 GCA_009801035.1 Oophaga pumilio | reverse complement strand
TATAAAAATGTTGAACAATACTGGGGCCAGGAGAGAGCCTTGTGGTACCTCACTTGAAACACTGTGCCAGTTGGATGTGCAACCATTTATTACCACTCTTTTGGTACGATCACTGATCACACCACAGCTCCTGGGCATGGGAGGAAACAAAAGAGAGTATACAGATATTACAGCACAGGATCACAGCTGATTCTTTCTGTGAGGTAAAACATTTTACTGCCTGTTTTTAAGCAATGTTTTACATCACAGAAAGAATCAGCTGTCATCCCCTGCTGTCCTGTCTGTATCCTCTTTTTCTTCCCACCCCACCACACAGGAGCTGTGGTATGATCAGACCATGTTCCTGTACGATCAGACACAGCCATTACACAGCAGGGGCACATTTAAAAGGTTATCTCAGCACAGAAACATTTTTTTTAACAAATCCAATTGTTGAACTTATTTTAAGTCTAATATCCATTAATTAAAATGTACTTTGTATGAAAACTCCTTTGAGGCACATTTTTCCCATAAAATTACCTAAAAACACATGTGAAATTTAAATTGTGTTTTCAAGTGCAGAATCACAGCGTTTCTGTAGCACTCAATATGCTGCCTTTAGTCCGCACCAAAAAGGCATTTATAAATGGGAAAAATGCATTTAAAAACAGATTAAAAAATACAAAATAGATTGTTATTGCACATTATGGTGAGGACATCTGTGAAAAACAAACAGAAAAAAACCCACAGCAGAAAAACATCAGTGTTTCTGTAGTATGTGTGAACATGGCTTAAAGTCTTAACTTTTCTTAAAGGGGCTTACATGATTAGAAAAATATGGCTGTTTTTGTTCAGAACCAGCAACACATCTCTGCAGGTTTTGTTTGGTATTGCTGCTCAGCTATATAAAGGTAGAATAAATAGCACTGAGCTGCAATACCAAATTCAACCTGTTAAAAGGTGTGGCGCTGTTTTACAAAGAAATGAACGTTTTCTTTCTCCACTCAAGAGAGCCCCCTTATTACCCCAAATAGAGAGTCACTATAAAAAACTTGACCACATTTTAGGCCACCTATCACAATAACCGGCATGTAATACTACATTACTTCTGCAGAGCAACAGAATAATCTGACTACGGGAGCAAATATCTGTTAACGATCACCCAAACTGTACCCTAAATTTCCTGATTGACATGCAACTCTTTCTATTGAGCTGAAAATGACATCTTGGCACTAAAAGAATAAATGTGCTGCGCTATCAGCATTACCCAGGATTTGTATGTCTCCGCCATTACTCCAGAATTACAGTCGGTGGTGAGAGATTATTATGGAAGGGAAGAATTGTACCTTCACTTTGGATCCCAAACTGACGTTGAATGGTCCTTTATTACAGGAACTTGCACTCAATGTAGGTGGGGATCTACAAGCGCCAGCACTTATCCCACTTCCTGTCATTACAGAAAATCACAATGCTGGGTCAGGGGTCCCGGAAAATTCAGCTGGAACTGAAAATGGAATTCAGGGGGGCTGCCACCTCTTAAAATAACAGCGAAAAGGAAATAACATTGTATGGTCAAAAAGAGGATCATGTATGGCCATCAGCAAGAAGAGTAGAGAAGTGATCAATCTGCAAATACAGTGGCGGTCTCTAAACTGGGTCTCTCCAGCCGTTGTAAAAACTAAAAGTTTTTTTTAAGCTTTTTGGAAGAGTATTTTTTTCTGACACATTTTTTTGCAGCCTTTTGACAAGCACTACCTTTTTTACAAGCAGGCGTTTTTACATAGGACAACCCAACACCCACTGCCAGCTAGGAGAAGAACATGAGAAATGGAGACAGTGCTGTGAAGACGTATTAAACTCGCCCCTATGCTTTTTTTTTAGTAGAGTGGGACCACTAATATAAGTTGCCTGACCCTTGTATTATACTTACTCCGGTTCCACACCGCCATCTTGTGACCTCCACGTCTCATTGGCCGGAAGTCAGAGGGAATGGTCACAAGCTCTCAGTGTAAGTCTATGAGCCTCGTTGTGGCCTCGCTGTGGCTCTCATAGACCTTCATTGAGAACTGACCTCTGGATCACCTAGAAATCACTGGAGCCAGCCATCAGGTCACAACTTACAGAAGACCAACCGAAGCAGAGCTGATAACACATGAAGATGGCAGCTGGTGAGTATAAGACTAGGAGCAGGGAACTTACATGAGTGGCTCCACTCCAATGCTGAAATAAAAAACAAACACTGATGGAGTGGTGCTTTAAAATTGGTGCAAAGGAAAATTGGAGCAGTTGCCCATAGTATATAATCAGATTCTACCTCTCATTTTTCTGAGGGCCTTTAGAAATTGGAAGCAGTTGCCACAGGGAACATCTCTTTTTTTCCATACCACCAGGTTTGATCCATTTTCCATATCTGGATTCCCGGATTTACCAAAACATGTCGTGAGACAATCATGTGACTGTGGCTGCTGTATTATGTCACGGACAACTCTAGAAGAACCTGCAAACACTTTCCATGTACAACACACAGCTTCGTCTTATGTTACTTTTTTAAGCTTCAGAAGTTCTCCCCCTTTTCCAGCCCAATTTTAATCCATACTTGGCATCTTTTTCAAACAGCAGTGCACCCCCTTTTAACAGAACATACACATTTTACACCCCCTAAATGTGGGTATGGCACCAAACATTAGAAACCATCAGGGAAGATTGCTATACTTTCTGACACGTTTCAGGAGGCCTCTGAGGTGTCCAGGAGGTTGGTCTACTCTTCCGAGAGTCTGAGAGGACCTCCCTGACGTTTCAGGAGAGTTGCCATGCACTGTCCCAGGGTAGCGAATGTTGACGGATGTGCTGTCCTACAAGAAGCGACCAACATGAAATGCCCATCACTCAAGAAAAGTCATCTTAAGAATAAAGGAGCGCCGATGACTGCAAATAACCCAACAGTTAACCCTTTACCTTCTATGGAGAGGACATTCTGTTACTGATCAGCTGTTCCTCAGGTACTTCAGTTCCCCTGTAACAAAACATCCCCCTTGAGCAGAAAGAGGAGGCAGAAGCCAGCAGCAGGTTCAAGAACCCAGGCCATTCATGCACAAGTTCATTAAAGCTTTTTTAATGAGCAATTAGTGCTTGTGGATGGGGACACAAGCTAATGGGGTCAAGACTCTGTCTTTATGTGTTGGCTCCCTGACTGCTCGGGGCCTGGGCACATTCCTTCATTTAACCCTTAGTAGGACCGATACTGCCTACAGCAATAGTTCATTGTGTCTAATATCTGCATTATGTTTGGTTCTCTGAAGGGAAAAATCAGGCATTTTGGGCTAATATTGATGAATCGGCGAGCATTGGCTTTGTCTGGAGGCTCTTAACCCAACATCTTCACTAGACACCGCCTGATATTATAGTTATCTTAACTTTTTGTGGAAAAATATCTCCCAGGCACACATCCCACATTTAGAGTGGACTGCAGTGTCCGGACTGACCTCAGATCTCCTGAGCCGAACTCATCAGCCTCATATATGACTTTGAGGTTCTTGTGTTTGAATCAGGAGACCTGCGGCCGGTCCGGACATTGTGGTCCGGTCTCAGAATATGAATGTCTGACATGTGAAATTTGCTTTAGGGGATATGATTACAACGTCTATTTTAGGTGGGTCCACTCCAAAAAAAACTCCCTTAAAAAGCGCACCAAAAACGCTCAAAAGAATGAACATGCATTGCTATGTATAAACAACAAGCTTTTCATATGTGCAGTGATTGAACTTTTTTTTTTATCTGCTACAGTTTTCCAAAGACATCAAGCAGTTAAAAGAAGTGACCTGATCATTCTTCAGCCGCTTTCCAGTCTGAAAACGCTCCATACTTTGCAATGGAAGTCAGTGGAAAGGTTCAAAAGATTTCTGGCACCACCTTGGAACATTCTAACAGCAATTTTGCTTGAAAAACCAGTAGTGATGAATAAAGTAAAAAAAAATTGTCCAAAAAATGGCAGTAAAATGATGCCCAAAAAACGCTTCAAAACTACTTCAAATCCTATTGCAAAATTCTTTCAATTAATTTCTATGGGAAATTATTTAACTTTTAAAAAAGCTACTTTTTTTAGCTTTTTCAACAGGAAGAAGCTTTGGAAAAGATCCTGAAGGAAACCTTTCCGAAATAGGCACTGTCCAATCAAAAGGCTACAAAAAAACTTGCTTTTGGAGAAAACCTCCAAAACCTTCTCAGAAGCATAAACTGCTCAAAGAATGAACTTTTCCAGAAATGATTTCATATGGAAATAGCTTCAACATAGTTCTCTTAAAACTGGGACTAACTAAAGGTATGTTCAGACATATATTCGGTGACTGTGCACAATAGACAACACACCGACCGATGTGCAGCAATGTGATAGTGCACACAAGCAATTTTTCCCCAAAAAAATCACAACATGCACTAGATTTATTTGGTGGATGAAACTCTGAGGGTATGTGCACACGATCAGGAATGGCTCAGTATTTGTTCAGGACTTGACGCAGGTGAAATCTGCACCAAATCTGCATCTCAGGTTACTGCAAGGTCACTTGCTTTTTTGATGCGTTTTTTCATTGCATGCGTTTTTTTTTGTCACTTGAAATAAAGCTAATTGAAAGCGGGCTTCTGGGAAGAAAAAAAAAAGTGATTTCCTATTTACAAATATATTGGGGGGATGTGCACACAGTCAGTAAACGCTGCGAACAACCGCAGCGTCCAGATGTTACAGCATAGTGCATGGGATTTAAAGAAATCCCATGTCCACTATGCGTGCACAGACACCGGCGGCTTCCCTGCAGAGACGGACATGTGGCGCGTCTTTCCAGACTGCAGCATGTCAATTTATGAAGAGGGGACGCTCAGTCTCCGCTGAGTAAAATCCATAGACTTTCATTGGATGTGGTAAAACCGCATTATCTTCCTAATCACATGCGTATTAAGATGCGCCAATTGTGGCACTATACCCAGCTCTTCCCACTTACCCTTTAGCGGTGGCAAGTAGGGTTCATATTTGTGGGGTTGATGTCACCTTTGTACTGTCAGGTGACATCAAGCACACGGCTTAGTAATGGAGAGGCGTCTATAAGACACCTATTCATTACTAATCTTATAATTACATGGTAAATTAAGTCACAGCCAGAATAAAGTATTTAAATTGAAATAATGACACAGACTCCTTTAATAGATCTTAATTAAACCATACTTACTGCATCACCTATTCCACCGAAGCCCTTGTCTCGTGGAAGAGAATTAAAAAAAAAAGCAACAATATCCTTACTTGTCCGCCGAGAAGATAAATATACTGTCCCACGATGAGTTCATCTCTGCTACATCTGGATGCCTTTATCTGAACGGTGGCATTATGCCACCATTCAGCCTGACAACCAGAACACAGCAGAGCTTGAAGATGATCACCAGAGACAACTCGGTTCCCAGCGGTCACGTGCATTGCATTTCTCGCGATCAGCTGATCATGAGAACTTGGCTAGTGACCGGAGATAAACCATTCCCAGGCGGTTACGTGTACGGCAGTTCTCGCGATCAACTTACGGCTAAAACAAGGTACACCATTATTTAAAATAGTACATATGCGTAGTAAGCTGCGATCCCGCACTTAATACGCATGTGACTAAGAAGATAATGCGGTTTTACCGCATCTAATGAAAGTGTATGGGTAATTTACGCTGTAGAGACTGAGCGTCTCCGCTACATAAATTGACATGCTGCGGTCTGGAAAGACGCGCCACATGTCCGTCTGCGCAGGTAAGCTGGAGGCGTCTGTGGACGCATAGTCGGCATGGCATTTCTTGAAATCCCATCCACTATGCTGTAACATCTGGACGTTGCGGATGTACGCAGCGTTCAACCCGCAGCGTTTCCTGACCGTGGGAACATAACCTGATAGTTTCAGCCCCAACACAATTTGTAATTTGTGGACGTCACTAACCCAAAATTTCAATTAGTTTGTGTAAACTTAGATGACACACGGATAGTGTTTGGTCTCCATTTTTGTTACACACCCATTGACTTTAATGGGCGAGTCTCCTCTCGGACTTGACTAGTGCATGCTACATTTTGCTCACACTGGCAGTGAGTCCCTGTAAAAGCGCTTGTATGAATCGTGCCATTGTCTTACATTGGTCCGTGTTCAGTCTGACGGACCGAAAATAGGCTTCTCTAAATCTAGCCTTGAAGGACAAGTGCAGAAGGCAACGCGGAGACTGATGACCACGCAGGATGGGTTAATCAAGGCAACTAGAAAGCATCCAAACATCTGGATGCTGATCATGTGGAAGTGATGGACCGTTTCTAACAGTTCAGCCAACGAGGATGAAAAGTCATCACAAATTAATTCATCACGTTGCCAGCACCGTTTCTGATTATTGCATTGGGCAAGAGAAGACGTAAAGAGAGCAGATAATGAAGGTGTGACCATCGAGGCTGCAGAATGATTTCATTAATGACATATGACAGAGTCAATTATTGCATCATCTAAAAGAGGTGAAATCATTTTCCAGCGATCTTCTGACTACATCTTTCCTTGCTCGCCATCTCCTGCACTGCGTACGTCAGTTTACACTGTAGCTCTAGTATTCTCTTCATGGTCTATAAACACCAGTAAAAATAATCTTCTCACATGTTCTGGATCCAGTGGTGTAGTGTGGGGGTGGAGGACACAGGGGTTGGTTACCCTGGGCACAAAGTTCTTGGTTCCCATCAGGATAGCCCCTGTCCTCATCTGATCACAATTAGTGATGAGCGAGAAGCATTGTTGCTCGGGTCTCTCCGAGCATCCTCGGGTGATCTCCGAGTATTTTGGCGTGCTCGGAGATTTCATTTTCCTTGTCTCAGCTGCATGATTTGCGATTTGTAGACAGGCTTAATACATGTGGGAATTCCCTAGCAAACAGGCATTCCACACATGTATTCAGGCTGTCTAGCAGTCGCAAATCATACAGCTGAGGCGACAATGAAAACTAAATCTTCCAGCATGGCAAAATACTCTGAGATCACCCGAGCCACGAGTATACTCGCTCATCACTAATCACAATGAAAATCTTTAAGGCTGGGTTCACATTGCGCTAATGGCAATGCGCTGACGGCATCTGTTACATGGCGGCACTAACGCTATGTAACGGATGCGTTAGCGCACCCATAGACTGCCATTATGTAGCGCATCACTAACGTATGTCATAATCGGCATGCGTTAGCGATGTGCTGTCATTCTGTGACGGACCCTCGGACGCGGTCTGCAGCGTTCGGAGGTCCATCACCGCTAGCACAGATGGAGCATTTGTGCTAGCGCGATCGCATAATGCAATCAAAAAAAGGCAGTTGCGTTAGCGCAGTCCGTTTAACGCATGTGCTGAGCATGCTGCACTAACGCAATGTGAACCCAGCCTAATAAGACTTTGAGTTTCCTTTTCTCGAAGATGACCAGCACTGCGCGCAGTTTCAGGAATATACTAGTGAGACAGATAATAAAATTTACCCTGCATGGTCAGGAAAATGTTAGAAATCTGATTTTCCTACTGGACCTTTCCTTAGGACTCTCATAGTAGCCCATTAGGAGTCACATATCACATATCTGGGAGCCGCCACATCTAAAAAACCACAGTTAAAACTTCATCTCAATACAGAATTTCCCTTTGAGCCATTTTGCTGTAAGGAACAGACCTGTCTTTGTTAAAGAAGATGTTCTTAGAATTCTGTCATTAGGAAAACCACCATTTACATAGGATTCCCTACTGCAATCTTCTGGATTAAATTTGATGGAAAAACAAGGCTCCATCTCCTGTGAATACATAATCTATGAAGCAGTCATTCATACATGATCCTATGAGAAAAGGAAGTATGATTGTGAGCTCCGCTGGTGAGCTTTCATGCCACGTACCAGACGTCTATACGGTACTAAGTTACACTTTTTTTTTGCAGTTTTCTTATGTCCACACTGTTCATAAGTAATAAAAATAATAATCTCATACAACATATCCCGCGGCATTTACAATTCTGAAAGTAAATGTACAAACAATACCAGGCCTCATTCATGTGTCCATGCTTCACCTATGTGTTCGATCGGTGGTTTTCACAGACAGAATACAGGCCCATTAGTCTATGGAGCTGTTCACATCTCCGCGTTTTATTGTGGTCCGTGAGTCCACAAAAAATCATGGAGATGGAGAAATCTCTGATTTTCACTGACCCATAAACTTATACGAGTAATTCTTACCTTTAATACTGATCGAAAACACACACAGCACACGGATGGCACCAGTGTGCAATATGCGTGCTGTGCGTGATTAACAATGCAATCAATAAAAGTTTTGCAATTAATTTTTTTTTTTTTCAGACGTGAAAATCACTGGTGAAATCTCATCCAAAATGCTGATGAAACTAGGACGATTTTTTTGGGAGAAATCACTCACATCTGAATGAAGCCTTACATAATATTTAACAATTCAAACAAAAGGACAGAGGGCCCCCCAGAATGGCAGGTTCAGTCAAGAACAGAAACAGGACAGTGCAGGACATGGCAACTCAGTAGATGCATACACATTGAAAGAGAAAGTTGCTCAGGCACCCACCTCCCAACAGGTGGAGGCGCCTTAAGTACCAAATGCCTCACAGCAATAGGCTGGGGACACATTAGGAATGAGCTCACTGTCTCATTAAGAATCAGGAAGTTCCAGTGCATTCGCCTTAAGCAGATAACAAGGAGCTCACTGCACGGCCTGGAGTGGTGAGTATGTTGGTGTTTCTGCATGGTGGGAGATGGGAAGCCAGTTAGGGATGCAGGAAGTGGTGTTACAATGTCATTACGCTCAGATCGGTAAGGGGCTGACACGGTAATACTTTGTGATCCACTTCCTCTGTAGGGAACTACTATACCGTTCATTCATTTAAACGCAGGGTAAAATCCAGGACCCTTCATTCTCAGGATCATCATGGGTCCCAGAGGTTAGAACCAAATCAATCATAATGCTATGATATTTCCCATTGGTGTGCCATAACACTGTAAGATAAGAATAACCCTTAATTCAAGAGTTTCCTAGAATTTATAGGATTGTAGGCATATAATTTTAAGAAAGTCAAGGGACACAAAAGCCATAATGACAAGCACAGAACTTGTGCACCACAATGATCCGCTGGCCATCATGAGTCCTGTCCCTGACGAACAGATGACAATCAGTCTGCAGCCGGCCATGAAGTATTACATGGCAGCCATTCACATGAGCAGCTCTCGCCATAAAGAGACACAGTTAACCAAAACAAGCACCACTATGGTGACGACCACAGTGCGCTCTATAAAGGGGTTGTCCCACTTATTAAATGTAAAACTGCAAAGTGTTTGTAAAAACACACAACTCAACAATTTACCTGACATTATAAATCCTCAAGAGTGGAGGGATTTTTAATGTTATAGTGTACAGCTGGTTGCCTTGGTTACTGACCACCCTGCAGTCTCAGAGTGGCCAGGCAATTACTTAAGTAAGGAGCACGGGCTGCTTTCAGTCTCTATAATAATGTAGAAAAAAGAAAAGGTTTGTTCCAAATTCCAATACTTTAATTAATGCGGACTTAAAAATTCCATGGCACGTCAGTGGTGAAAATCACAAAGACAAGAAAAAGAAAAACGACGCGTTTCGACTGCGACCTTAATTTGAGCTGACCCTGGGGGACAAGGGCGGTGCGGCTCTGAAGCGAAACATTAGAAAAATGCTTTAATAATAGTCACAATTAAGGCTATGTTCACACAGGGCGGTTTTAATGATTTTTTATGCACATTTTCAGCTGTGTTTTACAGTACCAGCAAAGTCTATGAGATTTCAGAAATCTCATGCACACAGCGCGGTTTTTTTTTTTGTCCTCAGGATTTTGTGCTTTGTTTGGTTTTTGCAGAATAGAGCAAGTCACTCCATTCAGCGTTTTTCACCTATTGATAGTAATGGGTGGTGAAAAAATGCTAAAAAAACGCTAAAAAAAGCAGGTAACAGGTATTGCTTAGTGTTGAGCGATACGATACTGCAAATATCGGGTATCG
>VIAB01001874.1:27794-49798 GCA_009801035.1 Oophaga pumilio | reverse complement strand
CCAAAGCGCTGTGGTTCCGGACCGTGGAACCACAGCCTTACATCACCAAGCACAATGCCAAGAATCGGATGAACTCTTGTCCAGTAGAAATGTGTTCTGTAGAGTGAGAAATCACACTTCTGTCTGGCAGTCTAATGGACAAGTTAAGGTTTGGCAAATGTCAGGAGAACATTAACTGCCTGACTGAATTGTGCCAACTGCAAAGTTTGAAGAGGAGAAATAGTTTGTTATGGCTGTTATTCAGGGAAAGGACTAGGTTCTTAGTTCCAGAGAAAGGTCCTCTTAAAGCTTCAACATATAAGACATTTTAGAAAATTGTGGCATCCAATTTTGAGAGAAAAGTTTGGGGAAGGACTTTTTCTGTTCCAAAATGACTGTACACAAAGAAAGTTCCATAGAGGTATGGTTGAGGGAGTCTGGTGTGGAATAAACTTGAGCAAATTTGTGGGAAGCAAATTTCAATTCACCTCAAATACTGCAAAAAAAAATTCTACCTGAATCTTATACAATTTGCTCTGTGGAAATGAAGAGGACCTTGAAAAAGGTTAAAATATCAGATACTCACCTTGCCGTTAACCTTTCTTTCCGCGGGCGATTGTCTGCTGGTCCGCTCTGCCCAGTCTCTTTTTTTCCTTCTTCTTCATGATGTCCTCTTCGGCAGTTTCACTCTGCGCTGAGGGTTATGACACCAAGTAGATCTCGGACGTCACAACTCTCATCATGTCATCACTTTGTACATCACAGTTTTACGCTGTCCATCGCCTGAGGGCTAATCAGTGCCTCGGATGGCATGATATGACATGTGTTGTCATGACATGATCTCCTAAGGCCTAGCTAGAGCAGTGACTGGTCCACGCGCAACGGACATCATAATGTCAAAGGCCTACAAAGCGCTGGAAGTCACAGCATTGGGTGAAGATGACCAACTATGATGTCGTACGCCGGAGAAAAGAGGAAAAAAGGAACAGATAGAGCAGAGAACCAGATGGTGGACTGCAGAAGAGGCAGCGGGACAGGTGAGCGTCGAGGTGAGTAACATTTTTTCTTAAACCAACCTATGTTTGTTCTGCTTTGTTGTCTCGACAGAACCAAGAGACTAATAAGGAATATTGGATCCACATCGAATAACTTTTATACACAGTGAATTTTCTGCAGAATACAAATCTCAGCAGATTCGCTCATCACTACTGTGGGAAACATGATCGGTCACACAGAACCCTGACCACAATCAGTCAACACCTTTGGGATAAGCTGGAGTGGAGATTATGAGCCAGCTCATCTCGTCCACCATCAATATCTGAAAAAAATGCAAAAGACAGCCTCAAAAATCTTATAGAAAGCCTTCTCAGAAGACTGGAAGATGGTCCAGCCGTGAAGGGACCGACTCCACACCAATGCCTAAGGATTCAGAATGGCAGGCCATAAGATCTCCTGTGGGTGTAATGTGTGGGGGTCCCAATACTTCTGTTCATAAAGTGTATATAAGGAAAAAGCACCAAAAAACTTTGTGTATGGAGAATTCCATCCATATAAACTGACATGGATGAATGAAGAAAAAAAAGAAGTGTTACATGAAGAGTAAATGAGAACCAAACTCGGAGACAGAAGTGATGGGTCATAAACAGCACGCAGTGTGCACAAGCACCGATCTCAGAGAACAGTGTCACTAGCAATAGACCACAATGTCCCAAAGTGCCGTGTGTAACCACAATTGTCCCCAGCATGCTGACGATTGGCCGCCACCCCAGCAGGACATAAGGTTGTCCTAGTTTCCTTCATAAAAAGAGATCTTCAGCGGCCATCTTGTGGCTGGATTAAAACCGTATGCAGGACGGCGCACATCTGCTTTGTGTTGAGCAGCTGCAGACAGTGGAGATAAGCAGAATTCCAGCACGAGGCCGCTGTGCGAAGCCATAAGTCTCAGCATCCAGGAGAGATGATGAGGGGGAATGTTCATCATCATTGCAGTATCCTGGGGTAAGAGCCAGATAAGGGGCCACAAACAGGAAGATAAAGTGGGACGCAGAATCTAGAAATAAACTGAAGTAGCGGAGCCAAGTCTGCGGGACTACTCACAGTGGTGTCATGTCTTTCCTGGAGCTTTACACTGGACTGCGGGTTATCTATCTGCATTATCTTAATGCAGAGTTAAAGGGGTGTTCCCTACATAGACGCTAAGGGCTCGCTCACACTGCCATATAACAGGGTCGGGTGCTATCCAATGAATGTTATACTATGGGGCAGTGCAGATCTGCATTTATTTTCTCATGCCAATTCAGCTCCGACAAACGCATCACACCCACACATTCAAGTCTGTGGGTGTGAGTGAAACATCGGACTGCACTCTGATGTCATCCGAGTGCAGTCTGATTTACACGCACAGAGACAATGGAGAAGATGGAGAAATTAAATTCTTCGTGTTCTCCGCACCTGTGTTGCAATTCTCTCATGTGACAGAATTGGATCATACTCAGATGACACTTGGATCAAAACTCTGTCAGAGCTTGAGCCGAGTGTCATCAGCATAATAGTCCCGATTTTCTTGCAATACAGAATATACATCAGGGTGAGCGTGCCCTAAGACTGGGACTATATGGCAACTTTGGGCATGACACCGTCTCTGCTACATTGCAGCTTTATGCATGTGAATGTGGTCACACTGAAACCTGAAGGGGACTTTCAGAAGCAGTTGGCTCATTGACAACTTGCTTGTTGAGGTTGCTTACCTTGGGAGCAGTTCTATATAAGGCTACAATTGATAAAGCAGAGACATAGGTTGACAGGCCAAAGATCGCTCTATGTTGCGAGCAAAGTCGGTGTGGAGCCCCTGTCTTTTGTTATATTCGCAGGAGAGGGACTTCTGGAACTTGCACCTATTTCCAGAGTGGAGTTTCTTGCAAGAGTGGACAAGGGGGCATGTGAAGTTTCATCTAAGGTGTTCTCCATTACTCAGATAACCCCTTCTGAATCCCTATGTTTTCCCCAGTAAAATAACACCTACACTCCCTTCTGGTGATGACGCTGTTCCAGCACTGTAGGCACTGGCTGTCACAGGGATTGCTAGACATTGTTATGTCATGTGATCCCAGAGGGCAATCAGTGGTGGCTTCACTCTCCTCTCCATCAGACAAATCAAGACATCTGGAGACAGCGGGAGAGCAGCCGCAACCCTCACTTCCTCAGGATATCAATTACGTCCATAGAAGAAAAGAGTGAAGTCAGCGCTGATTGGTTGCAGGCATCGCATAACATAACAATGTCACGCAATCCCTGGGAAAGCCAGTGCCGAAACTGCTGGAACAGCACCTGCACCTGAGGCGAGTATAGGTTGGTTTTATTCTTTAACTTGGTGGTGGGAAACATAAGGATTCAGAAAGGTGTTATCCGACTAATGGACAACCCCTTTAATGGATATGACATGTTTCTATATTTTGTTTATGAACACTATCGTTCAAAAGTTTGGAGTCATTTAGAAATGTCCTTATTTTTGACAGAAAAGCACAGTTTTTTCCAATGAAGCTAACATTAAATGATTCAGAAACAAACTCCATCCATTGTTAATGTGGTAAATGACTATTCTAGCTGCAAACGTCTGGTTTGTAATGCAATATCTTCATAGGTGTATAGAGGCCAATTTCCAACAACCATCACTCCAGTGTACTTATGGTATTTTGTGTTTGCTACCTGTGTAAGAAGGCTAATGGATGGTTAGAAAACCCTTGTGCAAGTATGTTAGCACAGCTGAAAACAGTTTGGCTGATTAGAGAAGCTACAAACCTGACCTTCCTTTGAGCTAGTTGAGAATCTTATTATTTCAAATAAAAATCTTTTTTTCGAACCTTGTCAATGTCTGGAGTAGATTTTAAATTCATTTGGCAACTCATTTGATTAATAAAAGTATGAGTTTTCATGGAAAACACAAAATTGTCTGGGTGACCCCAAACTTTTGAACGGTAGTGTACATATATCAGTGTCTACTATAGTCCCAATAGATATGACTGGTGTGGTGCTACACACGATCGTTCTCACATGGGCATCCAAGCGGGAAGATTACCAGTGATCAGGACATGATCCACTATCTCTCAGATAAGGCATGACTTCAATATTTGGCACAAACCCTTTAATGCCGTAATTTTGCCATACGTGTGATGTTAGAGATGTAGCCAAATTTTACTATACAAATAACAAACCATCTACCAGAACTGCGGTCCCGTGAGGGATCCACTGGGTCCACGCCAGGCCGGCAGAGATGTAACTAAGGAGTGCTTGACATGTGTTAAGAGACTATGAGACAGTCAGTGATGCACTAATAAATATATATACAGCTCTGGCAATAATTAAGAGACCACTGCAAAATTTTCAGTTTGTCTGATTTTTCTCTTTAAAGGTATATTTTTGAGTAAAATGTAAATTGCTCTTTTATTCTATAAACTACTGACAACATGTCACCGAATTTCCAAGCAATAAATTTTGTATTTATTTTCAGAAAATGAGAAATAGTCAAAATAACAAAAAAATGCAGTGCTTGCAGACCTCAAATAATGCTAAGAAAACAAGTTCATAATCATTTAGAAACAACAATACTAATATTTTAACTCAGGAAGAGTTCAGAAATCAATATTTTGTGGAATAACCATGATTTTTAATCACAGCTTTCATGCGTCTTAGCATGCTCTCCACCAGTCTTTCACACTGCTTTTGGGTGACCTTATGCCACTCCTGGTACAACAATGTAAGCAGTTCTTTGTTTGATGGCTTGTGACTATCCATCATCCTCTTGATTACATTCCAGAGGTTTCCAAAGGGGTTCAGGTCTGGAGATTAGGCTGGCCATGACAGGGATTTGATGTGGTGGCCCTTCAACCACACATTGATTGACCTAGCTGTGTGGCACGGCGCATTGTCCTGCTGGAAAAAACAGTCCTCAGAGTGGGGGAACATTGCCTGAGCAGAAGGAATCAATTGTTTCTCCAGGATAACCTTGTATATGGTTTGATTCATACTTCCTTTGCAAAGATTAACCTGCCCAATTCCAACCTTGCTGAAGCATCCCCAGATCATCACTGATCCTCCACCGAATTTCACAGAGGGTGCAAGACACTGTGGCTTGTACGCCTCTCCAGGTCTAACCATTAGATGACCAGTTGTTGGGCAAAGCTAAAAATTAGACTCATCAGAGAAGATTACCTTACTCCAGTCCTCTATGGTCCAATCCTTATGGTCTTTGGCAAACTTCAGCCTGGCTCTCCTTTGCTTCTCATTGATGAAAGGCTTTTTTCTAGCTTTACATGACTTGAACCCTGCCTCTAGGAGCCTGTTATGAACTGTTCTTGCCATGCACTTCACCCCAGCTGCCATTTGCCATTCCTTTTGTAGGTCACTTGATGTCATCCTGCGGTTGCTGAGTGACATTCGAATAAGATGACGTCATCCCGGTCAGTGGAGAGTAGTTTTCGCCTCTGCCGGTAAGTAGCTTTGTTGTCCCCAATGTCTGCTGCTTGACCTTGTTGTAATGGACTGCCGTCTTAGAAATTTTAAGGATGGAGGCAACATGATATGCTCACTATATCCCTCTGCTAGTAAAGCCAGAATTAAGCCCTTATTTTCCTCAGTCAAGACTTTTCTTTTCAACTCCTTTGGCATGGTGAAAAATTATTTTTTTAATTCCTATTACTTTTGGAATATTACTAGGACTTATTTTGCCATCCAGCTGGTCCTACTGCAAAAGGATTGTGAACACCACAGCAGTGTTTTTCATACTTTCCTTCGTTAAATAAGATTTGGTTCAGGTGATCACCTAATCAGAAGCACATTAAGTAGAATGAGGTGTACTCTGGTTGGAATTCAACTGACACTGGAATGGAATGGCTGTCAGACATGTAGAGAAGCTGATTTTTATAAAACTGTGCAGTGGTCGCTTAATTTTTGCCAGAGCTGTATATGTGGCATCCTGTGGGTGCGACATAAATCACGCTGGCTCTTCAGATACCTAAGTATTTAAAAAATTAGCACCAGATGAAGTAACTCGGGTCTCGTGTTTCTGCCACTTAATAAAATCCCGTTCCTTTGCCTCTATACTCCATGTGTTCATGTCTTCCTGGCACAGAAGCAGATTTTAATTACAGAAAGCATATAAATTCTGGCCTGAACACTGATGACAAATAGGCAGAATAAAGTAATTCGGGTGCGAGGGGCGAACACGTGGCCCGTCCCACAGCTGCACCGCACATTTCTTTTGCTGACAGAGCTGTCATAGGGAACATTAACCAATACGCTGAATTAACATTCACTGTGAAATTCCTTTACTAGAATTTACTAGAGAAGAACTTTCTCAATCCGTCATCTGTTCCCAACAAAAAACACGAAAACAGCCTGAATTTCCCATTGTCGAAGCATGTCAATTCTACCTGCAGACTTAGGCTAGTTTCACACTAGCGTTTTGTTGGTCTGCGCACGGCCACCGCTAAGCTCCACCTATGGGCGCATGACGCTGCATGCGACCTGCGTACCCTATCTTTAGCATTGGGTACGCATGCATGCGTTTGCCGGCGCATGCGTCATTTTGACGGTGCGCCGATCTGCGCCCAACGCACCGTGTTGCATTTGGGTGCGAACGGCGCACCGTCAAAAGGACGCATGCGCCGGCAAACGCATACCTGCGCACGGCCTGCGGTACCCAATGCTAAAAATAGGGTACGCAGGTCGAATGCAGCATCATGCGCCCATAGGCGGAGCGGCCGGCAGGAGGTGTGGCCGGAGGCGGAGCTGAGCGGCAGCCGTGCGCAGACCAACAAAACGCTGGTGTGAAACTAGCCTTAGCATGGAGGAGGTGCCACAGATAGACCAGCAACACACATTGGGCAGTACCATATGGGGGTATAATAAAATTATTTTTCGTAATAAGCAGGAGATTGGGGACTTACATACAACTTACTAGAATGATGTAAAAGAGGCCTTAAAGCTGGTGGCCGTACTTTATATTGGGAAAACCTGGTGACAGGTTCCCTTTAACCCTTTAACAATGGGACTCACAATCTAATTTTTACTGTGTAAGTATAGGACGCAACCGAAGAACCCGAAGAAACTCATGCAAACAAGGGTGGTCACTCTAAAGACTGCCATAACCCAAGAGCATCAATCAAGAAAGAGTCTTCTGGCACCTATCAATGTCTAGAGATTGGAACACTCCTTTAATAATAAATATTGGACGCGTTTCTTACAAGGAATGGTATCAATAGTCCTAACCGTAAAGTCATCATGAAATGATTGATCCAAGACAGAGCCGCATATGGAGTTAGGAATAAATGTTCCCCCCTTGTGAATAAATTGGCAGACGGCTCTGTGGGGGTTTGTTTTGCCCTCCTTTGGATCAAGATAAAACATGCTGAAGCAAGAACAGATTGAACTTTTTGGACTTCAGTGTATCGCTAACTTCTAAAACTGAGCACTGCATGTATGAAGACTGCATGAAACGTGACGAATATTGAGACGATGAGGGCACTGAACCACCTTTAGACTCTGGCACGGCTCCTACTAATTGCACCAAAGGCGCCTGAAACTTGTGTCTGAGAGCGTCGGCACCACGCTGAAGAGATGAGCCTCACCTCAACAACCATCTGCTCACATTGGCTCATAACGCAAAATTCAAGGTTTCTTTCAAGTGCATCCAAGCCGATCACTGTCCAATAAAACTATTGGCGATAAACCGAAGATACTGTTCAACTCTGTGAGTAAAATATGCAGATATCCCAATATGTTTATCACAGAACACTTGACATTTCCATTCCAGCTCAGACCATTAAATACATCCATATGGAGATGTGGATTCTGCGGACATGTCGAAGCATAGACTACCCAAGCCTGGTTTATAAAACCTCATTTCAGCTTTCTAATCTGAGCAGGGGTGAACAATCTTTTCTGGGTCAAGGGCCAACTGCAGCCACTTTTAAGGGTCACATTCAAAATGTATTAAACTACAGCATATCAAAAGTATATGGCATATGTGCCTAACAGGGACGGGGGACATTTCCTGGACTCCCACCTTTCAGTAAATTTCTTCCCCAATCCGCAGTCATATGAGAAGACCATGCATGCACGTGGCTCTATCCATTAAGAATTGTGGGCATGCAGCCTAGCATTTCACAACCTCCATAAGATGCAATGGTGGGAGCCGCATCCATAGACGCACAAATATTACTTGTATACTCGTTTCTGAAGAGCCGATCTCCTGGGACCAAAAAGGACCAAAAGCGCACCATTAGTACTAACCTATCTCCTCCTCTCCTGTGCTGCTCCTCTACTCTGACATGTGAGCAACCACAAAGACTCAGATATTTCTGTGTTCACATGGTTGGGGGGCACACTAAGTAGCATCGAAGGCCATATGCGGCCCCCCTGCAGCAGGATTTGCACCTCTACATTAGAGCATTCAGATTAGTCTCTATCTCTGGAGGATCCAATTTATTCATGCATTAAAGGTGCAAACTACTGACTCTGCTGGGCATAATGTAATTCTAAATTTTGTCCAGTAGGGGCGTTAAAGCAGACTTACCTATTTGCTCCTGTTTCCTCCCAAAAAGGACATCTGATCACTGGAGGTCTCAGCAGCGGAGCAACTAATGATCTGCTTAGGTTTTATTAAGGGAAACTTCTAAAAAAAGGAGGCCATAAAAAAGTGTACACGCCCTTTAATTTGTATCACAGTTTCCCTTTAACTATCTCACTATGTACCTGATACATCATCAGTCACCAGCATTCCCATGCTGCAAAGTGTAACTAATACCAGAATACAGAACGCAGTCACAAGACAGTGCCGAGCAGCCAAACCCAACAGGAAAGAGTCAGATAAGAGTGTGAAGAGCAAAGATTGCGGGAAAAGTGCTTTTTCTGGAGGAGCCACAGAACGCTTTCAGCAGGTCTGTGAAAAACCAAAGAGTCCCAGCTCTAACACCCCAAGAAGAGATAGTGTGCATTGTAGTCCTGCACGCTGTCCAGCCCTGGCCCCCAGCATTATCCTATGGAAATCTCTGATGTATATTTCAGGAGCACATCACAGCACGCAGGTAATTAGGCAGATTAAGGCGACAGTGTCACCCCAAAGTGTCATAAAGCCCACAGCCTTGTAGGAGAGAGAGTATCTATAAAAAATGCACCTTAAGGGCTCATACTCACATGCGAGGAAGTCGTGCAATGTTCGCATGTGAACTCTCAGCTCTGGCGCTGGCACTCAGGAGTGGAGCGAGCTGCTGCATGTATTTCTATGCAGCTGATCGCTCCACTCCCGAGTGCCGGCGCCAGAGCTGAGAGTTCACATGCGAACATCGCACGACTTCCTCGCATGTGAGTATGAGCCCTAATGCTGTAATGGGCGCCTCTGTTCTGCCAGATATGACGTTTAATCAAATATGCTAATTAGGATGCCCAGTGCATCCTTGGCGTGGCCGTGGGGCTCAGTGCACCGATCCCTATGTATACATGAGGGAGAGACCTGTCAATCACCTGCAGCAGCGCTGGGAAGAGCCGGGCAGAGGCGACTCTGGTCTCTGGCTATGATCCCCGGCCGGATCTTCTAACTACTCCTTCTCTGAAACGCCAGAGCATTTTACAGAAAAATATGCCTAGCTGCATGTGTGCAGCCGAGCTCTGATTCTCTGCGCCCACAGTTTTTTGAAGCGTCAAAAATCCGTCAAATATGCGCATTACTGTCTATGGAAACGCACTGGTACGCAAGGACACGCGCATGGATGCGTTCAATGCGCATGTGGACTTTAGACTGCGCATGTCCAGGAACTGATTACAGCACCTGGAAATATCGAATGCATGCGCATAAATAATGCAAATGCATGCAAAAACGCACACAAACGCTAATGTGAACCTAGCCTAATCTATATGATACTCTGCTGCTTGCTCTACTATATTATACTATGCTGATATACAGTACTTGGTGCGAATGTATGACACTACACTGCACCATAATGACCAAGCTATACTGCACTATTCTATGATGGCGCACCTGATCGCACATTGCACGTGGAGAGGCGCTGGGGCATGTCACATCCGGCTAGGGCTGAATGACACCTTGAACTTTTGGCTGGTTTTCTTTCTGCAGTTTGCTGAAAGAAACCTTCATGACGGCTGAGCGGAGGCATAGCTTGGCTATACAGCATCCATCCAAGCATTGGGAAGAAATCAGAGGTGTATGAGGGTAACTGTACACTTGTGTGGATGACGCCGAGGCCCAAGACGCTTCCAATTCCCACATCTGACAGTCATTTATGCAACACAATGAAAAGTCATCATACGGAAAGTGGTGGCCAGAGGTGGAATATTATAGTCACAAAAGGACCATTCATTAAAGAGGATTTGTCAGCAGGAATTCACCCCTCAAACTATCTATAAGCCCAGCGATACCTGTACATGGCCAGTCTGTTCCTCTGTTACTGAGAAATCACCGTTTGAATTGATATGAAAATGAGGCTGAAGAGCTATAGTAGATCTGAAGCCTATGTTACTCCAGCTCTTTATTCCAAAACCCGGCACAGACTCCTCTTGCTTGAATGACAGTCTCTATGATGTGTGACTTGGGCAGTCAGTTAAGCAGCAGGCAGCGCTGTACGGGGAATAGAGCTGGAGTGACAAAAGCTTCAGATCTTCAAAGAGTTCTTTACTCTTATTAGCATATGAATTCAAACACTGATTTCTCAGTGACGGAGGGACGAACTGGCCATATAAAGGTAACGTTGGACTTGTCACTAAAGACCTAAATGCACATAGAAATAGTTTGGGGTGTGAAATTCTTCTGACAGATTTCCTTTAGGCATTTTACACCAGAAAAATGTATTTGCGCATTTTTACATAACATGTAACATGTATTGGCATTTGCACACCAGCTACACCAACTGTTTGAAAAGTGTGCGAAGCTTAGTGGAAAGGAATTGGCCTAGAGCGGCCGACAGTCACAATAATTACCCCATGGATACATGTTCTTACTCCGGCCCACGGGCAGGTGAAAGATGCCCCACATTGATTAACCTCCTAATGATTTTGGCACATCTTACTCCAGTAATCCATGGATCGAGAATGACGTACAAAACACCAGTCTTGATGGATTCCCCCCATAATATCCCCCCATTGGTAGGACAGGGGTTAAAGTTCATGGTGGCCCTTAGCATATGGATAGGCTGAGCCTCTCATACTGGAGATCACCCAGACTTCTGCTTAAACTCCCTGTAGACTAAACGCTGAAGGAAAACATTGCAGTGACCGGCCCAGTTATGCAGGGCTCTAATTATCTGACAGTATGATTTATAGCTTCTCATTAAGGGGAATGCTTGGAAAAGAAAATGCAAGCAAACTGCCCTTAATTGCACGCTCCATCACTGACCTGCTAAAGGTGAATTAATGGAGAGATCCTAAATAAACTCAAACATATGATAATCCAGAATCTTGTGGTCCAGAATTTTGGAAACTAAAAAAAAAAAAAGAAAGTCATCAGAATTATCCGTACGGTAAGTAAGAAAATCCACAAGTGCCAAAAGTGAAATCACAGATCAGCAAAGCTTACATTCCACTGTGCTGTGGAAAAACCTGCAACACGTAAAAAATGGCTTTACAGGAACATAAATGACTAATATTCAAGGGACGACTACAATTCCTGCACTGTTGTCTCAGGAAGAATTCACAAAACATTTTCCTAAGGACTCATAGTCATCTGTGTTTAAAACGGATGAGTCCAATCCGATAAAAAAAAAATTGAATTGCACTCTGACTAATGTTAGTCAATAATTCAGTGCTCATTAGCTGAGATCAGACACGTGTGCCGTGAGATTTTTACGCACCCATCTCATAAGAAACCCGACGTTTCATCAGCTGAGTACAGTAAATTCACAGCGTGACCTGTCAAAATACAATACAAGAGATATATATAGAATTAAAAAAATGGCGTAAGGTCCCCCTAATTATTAATAAGCAGCTGAGGGAAAGTCGACAGCTGGTGTTGATGTTTATGGCCTGGGAAGGGGGTAATAAAAATGGAGTTTCCCAGGCTATTAAAATCAGATCACAGCTTTCTACTTAGCCTTTACTGGTTATTAAAATGGGGACCCCCAAAAAAGATGACGTGGGAATCTCCCTATAATTGATAACCAGCAAAGGCTAGGCAGACAGGTGTGGGATGATATTAATATATTTTCTTTCTTTCCGTAATGCAATGTGTTTTCAACATCAGGTTTTACATACATGAATTCTCTGTCGATTTTTTTTGTATGCTGATGAGCGCCCTAAGGCCACAGCTTACTCAACCTGACCTTGCCCCTTTTCCCCCCTTTGCATATTATGTTTCATAAAGTCAAGCCCTGTGCATCCTGCATGTACTCAATGTCTAACGAATGTTAGCACCACCTAAGGGTAACTTCATACAGGACCAGAGATATGGGTGAGATCTCATCCATATTCTGCAGACTTTTGGATATGGAAATTTCCAAGTGGAGCAAATTTCCTAATTCACAGGACATCAATTTCCAATATGAATTTTGTAAATCAATTTGTTTTCTAATTGACAGATTACACAAAAATCCAGAAAATTGCCCTATGATGGCACTGCCCAACTAGTACAGAGGAGTAATACGCCCATGTATGAGTCCCAAAGGCTGGAGTCATTTCTAAATGTTTTAGATTAAGAATTAGGCTAGATTCACATAATGAACATTCACAATCCGAATACGGACTGAGATGTCCCAACTGGCCACGGGTGTCCTGACGTAGACTCAGCAGCCGGTGAGACCCGTGGCCGGTCAGGACGTCCATGCTCAGACCATGAATGTCGGATGCGTGAAACCGGCCTTAAGGTACAAATGGTCGTTATGACATATCAGGGAATGACGGTGGGAGCCAAAGATTTCTAGGGAACACTTTCTCGACCAGCCCTTCTAGACCCCTTAATGGAAAGTCTGCAGTTCAGCAATGATACTTTGCAGATCCTACTGGTGTCTGCGAAAACTGGGCAACAACTCTATGTAGCTGTAAATGTGATCGTATCAGTTATCACCCAAATTCTCAGAAAATGGATATACTGTATGTAAGAATTTTCTGTAAAAATCTTTTAAAGGGAACCTGTCACCATATATAAAGTATAACCACCATTTGTATGGCCTCCTTTACAGCAATCTAGTATGCTGTATGTAAGTCCCCAATCCCCTCTGCATGGCAGAAAAATACGTTTTATTATACCCACTATGGTAAGGTCCGATGGACATTGGTGTTCTTCCTCATGCGCCTCCTCTCTCTTGATAAGTGGTGTCCACCATCCCTGTTTCATGTGGATGATGAATGGTACGTCATAAACATAGTGTCCCCCATCACGCTCCTGTGGAGACATACTTTGCTCTGGCTTGGTGAGGGAAGAGCAAATGACTCGTGTGCAAGCACCGAGAGAGGTTAAAGAGCGTCGATGACCTGGAAGTAAAGCCGGCGCATGCGCACTACAGTACTGTGCTCTGCTCTCCGCCAGGCAGAGGGAAGAGCGCCTGTGCAGGAGCGCGGTTGGGGGACACTGTGCTGATGATGTAGGACGCGACATCCACATGAGGCAGAGCGGGAGACGGCGCCTGTGACGAGACAGGAGGCGCGAAGGATGACCAGTGACGCCCATCGGATCGCACCTTTTGGGGTTATAATAAAAGTTGTTGTTTTTTTACTAAGCAGAGTATTGAGGATTTAGATACACCTTACTAGAATACTGTAAAAGAGGCCTTAAAGGTGCTGCCCATACTTTATATTGGGAAATCCTGGTGACAGGTTCCCTTTAAAAACTAGCCAGAAAAGAATGACTTCGGCATTTGCTATTTTTAATGTTCAGGAAAACTACTACGTTGCTATTGTGCCACAGATATCCTGGAACATATCTATCCAGATCAAACCACTCGTAAAACGTGAGAAAAAAGGCACCAGGCCCCTATGGAAGGTCCTTACAATAGAGAATGCACAGCTCGCGGCTGAACGAGCCAACAAACGGTTAATCTGCAGTTTATATAATTCCATCTGGTCTTTGTTAGGACCCTGATGACTTAAACATTGAAGAAAAGTGGTACAAGCGTGTCGCCCCTTAATTGCCGGCCTGCTTAACTGACTGCAGAGCTCCGGAGAGCCACAGAGGATACACACATCAGTGGGAATCTAGGGGTGGTAACCGAAAGAAAGGCCTCGCTCTGTTCTTACGGATCAAGGAAAGAGCACACTAACCCAAATGTCTTCCTCGTATTTGTAAAGCCTGTAATGAAACATCTGTATTCATAGCCGAGGTTAAGAGTAATAACGAGAATACCCACTGGAAGGAAACCTAGGAGGGAACTGATCTCAAATATTGTGCAAAACACAACATTTCCCCACAATGGTTGTTTTCTTCCACAGCTCTACTGCGCTTTTATTGGATTGGCGCTTTGTGTTCTGGTCCAGCCTTGTGCCTGGTTACGTTGCTGTTTAATCCTGTGTCTTTGGGTCTAGCATGTCTAGTAGACACCTCCTCCCTCCACCGGCCACCATCTGCTCCATGGATGGAACACAGGGCCAAATCCCTACGTAAGTATAAATGGGTGAATACCAGAGTGCCCTTGGGACCTGCTAACCAAAATGCTAATGCCAAGTCTGTCCATGGTATTCTGGTTGAGCTGATTTCTAACATCTGACAGGTGAAGAGAAAAACATGTCTCCCGAGATCAAAGTTATTTTGATGACAATAACACAACACAGGTGGTATTAATGATAGGACTGATTTGTGTATAGGGCTTTTGGTTTGTCAGTCGAAAATCTGAACACTTACATTTTGTGACTTTAAAGAAAATCTGTCAAGTAGAAACAATATTTACTGGCAGGTATAAGGATGATCTGCAGGTAGACAGCGTATAATTCGGGTTCACATTGTGCTTTTATTACACATCAGTGGCTCAGTCGGGACTTCTGGCTGAAGACCTGAAAAACAGAATTCAAGTGGAGCCCCCAGTGGAGCCCCTGACATAAAGAGGCAGACGAAGGTCACTTTGTGCTCTCTCCGGCCTCTGCTTCCACAGTTTCAGCAGTGTACTCCTTCTTGAGGTGGACCAATCTTTTCTGCCTGCCGAGTCAGAGGCCAGACGTAACACAAAGTGACTCCTTCTGCCCCATCGAAAGTACCTCCAGAATCTCAGAGCCCCAAAGGAGCCACTGATGAGTGGCGAAAACGTAATCTGAATGTATACAAACTGGAGCAGCAGCAACAGGAAAAAAAAGTTATATTTTCCCTGCAGACGCTTGTGTTCAGTCATCGGGTTGGTGCAGAAAGCTGTTACACTACACAGGGCTGTATTCACTCCCCGTACATTGAGAGCCAACTCTGCACACACGCTGTGGAGCATGGAGCAGGTTGCCAATCACAGTTCTGGGGTGTGATTACTGCTAGAATCACTGTGGAGTGAGCAGTGACTGTAACCATTCATTGCACCGCCCTGATGACTGTCAGCGAGCGGCCGCAGGGAGGATTAAACTTCATTTTCTCCCTGTAGCTGCTGCTCCAGTAAGGCGGCTGCACAGGATTTAACACAATTTACCTGCAGATTATCACGATGTCTGCAGGTAGAAGTCGTTTCTCAAGGTAACGGTTTCCTTTTAAGAAAAATGCTAGGCACATGTCCAGTTAGGAGCCGTTAGTGCTGGGGTGTATTTATACAGAAGGACAGATCTGTCATTGCTGAGGGAAGTGGGGACAGATGCAGTGACACAGGGAGAGGCTGTGCGGAGTCCTAGGTCAGGAAGAGAGGATGTCTCGTTTCCTGTCCTCAACAAAACAGCTGGAGCTGGTCCGTCAATTGTCAGCTTGCCCATCACGGAGTATGTTTTGTGCGAAAGAAAGACCCACAGGTGTCCAGAGAAGGGTCAGACATACCATAATGTCATCACTAAGTTGCCACCATTTACTTACAGCACCAGTACACCAGAGAGGATTTATCACGTGTTCTTTATACCAATGTGCTAGGTTTTACCAATCCTTAGTGCCTTGGATGCAAAAAAATCTCTCTAGATCAGGGGTGCACAAACTTTTTTGGTCCTGGGCCCATGTTGTCATACTGAAACAATCTAAAAATTAAAGGGGTATGACCTTCTGTTACATTTGTGGCATATAGAAAGTATATACCATAAATATCTGAGAGCTACAAATTCTACTTACAGGACTCTTCCCTCCAAAAATCAGCGCTCCAATTGTACGTTCACACTGAATTTTTTTTTCACGAGGATTTAGAAACAGATTCTGCTCCTAAATGCACATTAAAAAAATCACGTGAAATACACTTTGGGAACATTTCACGGTAAAACTAATAGGAAGCTTATTCAAACAGTATTTGAAGCATTTTTGTAGGTGGATTTGCTTCTACATCTTCGTAAAAAAAACTGCAAATAAAACATAAAGAGGAGGAGATCATAGATGTATATGGTGCTGTACAATAGATCATGTTTTTTTTTCCTTACTGCCTAATATTTCAGAAGTCCCATAACCTACAGTGGAGGCACAGACACAACACCTGCCTAATTCAAATACTTCTTTGTAGAGTGCCAAACTCGTGAAGAGACCCCATGAGATCATCAAAACATCATGGTTTGCACAGAAAGGAAATAAGCAAAAACTGAAACCAAATTAAAAAAAAACAAGATTTAAAACACAATACCCACAAGAAAAAGCTGGCATGGCGGCCGTGGATGCATATTTTTTTACATTCATTTCCGTGGGGATTAACCACAATAAAGAACTCTGCCCAACACTGACACAGCTCAAATAGAAATATTCTGCTGCGCTTCCTTTAATAAATAGTATTATAAATCAAGTAGAAACCTACGAGGGAGCAGTAGTCCCCATAGTAATGCAAATAGAGGATGTACGGCTATATAACCCAAATTATACTCTATCCTATACAGATAGGTAGATCAGAAAAAAAAATGTCTAGAAAAATGTCCGAACCGCAACCGTTAATGTACCACCGATAGTCCCAATAAGGATACTAACCATCCATATCGGAAACACGATCAGTAGGTGATCAGTATGGGAAGGTAGTAACACATACACTACATAATACAGTCACATTATGAACAACAAGAGATCAGATGCAGATCAGTAATCCCAAATTACAAGACATTACTATCAGGGTACTGACGTGTTTCTCCTGTCCATATGTCAGGTTCACCAGGGATCCAAAACATATACAGTACAGACCAAAAGTTTGGACACACCTTCTCATTAAAAGATTTTTCTGTATTTTCATGACTATGAAAATTGTACATTCACACTGAAGGCATCAAAACTATGAATTAACACATGTGGAATTATACATTACACTTTACAAAAAAGTGTGAAACAACTGAAAATATGTCTTATATTCTAGGTTCTTCAAAGTAGCCACCTTTTGCTTTGATGACTGCTTTGCACACTCGTGGCATTCTCTTGATGAGCTTCAAGAGGTAGTCACCGGAAATGGTCTTCCAACAATCTTGAAGGAGTTCCCAGAGATGCTTAGCACTTGTTGGCCCTTTTGCCTTCACTCTGTGGTCCAGCTCACCCCAAACTATCTCGATTGGGTTCAGGTCTGGTGACTGTGGAGGCCAGGTCATCTGGCGTAGCACCCCATCACTCTCCTTCTTGGTCAGATAGCCCTTACACAGCCTGGAGGTGTGCTTGGGGTCATTGTCCTGTTGAAAAATAAATGATGGTCCAACTAAACGCAAACCGGATGGAATAGCATGCTGCTGCAAGATGCTGTGGTAGCCATGCTGGTTCAGTATGCCTTCAATTTTGAATAAATCACCAACAGTGTCACCAGCAAAGCACCCCCACACCATCACACCATCTCCTCCATGCTTCACGGTGGGAACCAGGCATGTAGAGTCCAGCCGTTCACCTTTTCTGCGTCACACGAAGACACGAAGGTTGGAACCAAAGATCTCAAATTTGGACTCATCAGACCAAAGTACAGATTTCCACTGGTCTAATGTCCATTCCTTGTGTTCTTTAGCCCAAACAAGTCTCTTCTGCTTGTTGACTGTCCTTAGCAGTGGTTTCCTAGAAGCTATTTTACAATGAAGGCCTGCTGCACAAAGTCTCCTCTTGTGGTGACTCGGATAAACTTATCCTCAGAAGCAGAGGTGACTCTTGGTCTTCCTTTCCTGGGGCGGTCCTCATGTGGGCCAGTTTCTTTGTAGCGCTTGATGGTTTTTGCAACTGCACTTGGGGACACTTTCAAAGTTTTCCCAATTTTTCGGACTGACTGACCTTCATTTCTTAAAGTAATGATGGCCACTCGTTTTTCTTTACTTAGAATTTGTATTATGGCAAGAAAAAAGCAGCTAACAGTCTATTCAGTAGGACTATCAGCTGTGTATCCACCAGACTTCTGCAAAACACAACTGATCGTCCCAACCCCATCTATAAGGCAAGAAATCACACTTATTAAACCTGACAGGGCACACCTGTGAAGTGAAAACCATTTCCGGTGACTACCTCTTGAAGCTCATCAAGAGATTGCCAAGAGTGTGCAAAGCAGTAATCAAAGCAAAAGGTGGCTACTTTGAAGAACCTAGAATATAAGACATTTTAAGTTGTTATACACTTTTTTTGTTAAGTATATAATTCCATATGTGTTAATTCATAGTTTTGAGGCCTTCAGTGTGAATGTACAATTTTCAGTCATAAAAATACAGAAAAATCTTTGAATGAGAAGGTGTGTGCAAACTTTTGGTCTGTACTGTATATGGCCGGTCCGTTCCTCCGTTACCGAGAAATCAATGTTTACATTGATATGCAAATGAGGCTGAAAACATTCATATAGATCTGAAGCCTCGGTCACTCCAGCTCTATTCATCGTCCAGCACCACCTCCTCCTGCTTGACTGATAGCTCATTTGCCTTAAAGTGGTCTTCCCATCTCCAAGATCCAATCCCAATATGTAGTGGGTGCAATAATAATAATTATTACTATGATTAATAACCTTTGGTATCCATGGCTACGATAAAGTGACAGCTAGTTGCTAGTGGTCGTAACCATGGACACCTAAGGTCCTGCATTGCTTGAACACGAAGAAAGGGACATAGTGAATCAAAAAACTATCCTACATTTCTAATTGGACGCATTTGTTAATATTATTATTACTGCTCCTACTACATATTGGGATAGGATCTTGTAGATGGGAATACCCTTTTAAGTCACACAAGACAGAGGCTGTCAGTCAAGCAGGAGGAAGCAGTGCTGGGGTGGGGTAGAGCTGGAGTAGCAACAGCCCACATACAGCCAAAATAAATGCTGGTGTTGGCATTTCCGCCCCCAGCATGGCCCTGGTCATGGTCGCACCTTTTACAACCGTGATCGTTTTACCCGCGATTCCAACTTCTTTGGAGCTAGTAAAGGCCCCATTGTGTGAACAGCCCTATAGACTACAATGATAACATGTCAGAAAACATATGTGAAAAATAGAAGTCTGAATGAAGCCTTGGAATGGTTTCAGATAGGAAAATGTCACTGCAGTTCTCGAGGTCATTTTTTTTGGAGCCAAAGGCAGAAGTGGATTCTTAATGAATAGAGAACATAAAGGAAGGACTTCTTTTTTTGGCTGGATCCATTTGTATCTTGACTCAAGAACAAAAAAAATAAAAAATCAATGGAATTTGAGTAAAAATTTGTTGGTTATACAGTTCAACCACCCTTGGATAAGTGTTATGTGGGTGAAAACATGTCAGACCTTTCCCACGTCCATGCGATTACAATTACGTCAGTCCATTATAATGGACGCATGGTTTATAAACTCTCCGTCCTCTATCACAAATCTGTTTGTTGTAGATGCATTGTGTGATGCTATCTGCTTTCTGCTGTTTATCTAGTTGGATGGTGAACTCATCATGCATCTGCTCTCCATATAAACCACCAGCCACAAATGCCATTACGCTCCTCACAAACCCTCTTTACGTAGTCCGTGCGTCACTGTCTGCACCTCGAGTTGAGACCGGTGACTGCCGGGAATGGCCCAAACATGACAATTTCCCTGCTATAAACTCTCCTGGTGGTCTCATATGGTGGGATGACTGTCCGCACGCACATGTCCTACAGCATCGCGGCATTACAGAACATCTTCTTCCTATGAGCAGCGACCAGCTCCTGACCCCGATAACGAGACTTTTCTACATTACGCTTAGGAATTACTCAAACGAGGATAAAAACAGACTTGTTTAAAAATGAAATGTACATTCCTCGTCTATGGGAAAGGTTCAGATAAAGTGACGAAATAAGGAAAGGGGAATAAAAAAAATTTGGCAAGACATACAGAATAGAGGAAAACTTATGACTGCGCTAAACTTACAAGGGGGACATTTCCATCCAAAAATGTGACCTGAAGAAGTGGAGACTTGATCTACTACATGACAGAACTGAATTAGCCTTCTATGGGGAATGACCACAGAAGATGTTATAGCAGAACTAGTAATAAGGGGTAGAGGACCCCCACTACGATTTCTAAATTTCCCATCAGGAACAATGCCATAAAATAGTTAGTTTGGGAGTATTGGGTTGGGAGGATTTGTCGTATCTAGAAATGCACACAAGGAATCATGTAAATTATAGGGGTTGTCCAGCGTTTCCACATCTGGAGGTGAGAGTTGCACTGAGGACATCCCTTCTGCACATACCTTTGGGGATTTTGCATGATTAGCAGATATTACATAGGTGCCCATTCTAACAATTAGGACAACACCTGCCAATTTTGCATACATCCTAGACAGGTGCAATGTCATCAGCCCCACTGATCTCCCAATATCGACGTGAGAATAACTGGACAACACTTTTAGGATGAATTCGGAGATATGCAAAACATGGTACGAGTACAGACCATGATGTCAGAACTGGACGGGGGTCTCCTGACCCGAACTGAACAGCCTGGTATACGTGTTCATGTGCCACCCAACAACTGTGCAAGCACAGATGCAGAGACAGATGTATGGCGGAGAGGATGAGCGAATTTGGGAGCTCCAAGTTCGGGTCAAGACATCACAGTCCATACTCAGAGAATGTTTCACAGATGTCTCCCGCCTTGATTACTGCAACACTCTCCTCTGTGGCCTCCCTGTCAACTCTCTTACACCACTCCAGTCTGTCCTCCACTCTGCTGCCAGACTAATCCACCTCTCTCCTCGCCTCTCCCCTGTGCAAATCCCTCCACTGGCTCCCAATTCCGGAAACGAATCCAGTTCAAACTACTAACACTGACCTACAAAGCCGTCCACAACCTGTCCCCTAATCTCCCAATATCTTCCTTCACGTAATTTTCGATCCTCCCAAGACCTACTATCCTCCACACTTATTCGTTCCTCACACAACCGCCTCCAAGATTTCTCCCGAATATCCCCCATCCTCTGGAATTCCACGCCTCAACATGTCCGATTATCCACCACCCTTGGATCGTTCAGACGGAACCTGAAAACCCATCTCTTCAGGAAAGCCATCAGCCTGCAATAACCATTCTGCCGTCCGAGCTGCCGCCTCGCCACCACCACCCGAGCTGCCGCCTCGCCACCACCACCAGAGCTGCCGCCTCGCCACCACCACCAGAGCGGCAGCACCCCCGGCCTTCTGTTTCTTCCCCATTATCCCGTAGAATGTAAGTCCGCAAGGGCAGGGTCCTCTCCCCTCTGTACCAGTCTGTCATTGTAAATTTGTTTACTGTAAACCAGTGGTCGCCAACCTTTTTTCAACAGGGACAGGCTTCAAGCAAGACCATTCTTCAATGGCCCGACAGGGCGGGGATGGAGGTGTGACAGTGGTGGCGCTTTGGTCAAAAGGGGGCGGGGCTATGGACGGGGTTGTAGTTTAGTAGTAGTGCATACTTATCATTTAATTATAACATTCATAATGTGAATGTCACTCCCTTGTATACATGGCTCTGCTCCTACCCTTGCATACAAGGCTCCGCTCCTACCCTTGTATACAAGGCTCCGCTCCTACCCTT
>VIAB01001873.1:173932-186081 GCA_009801035.1 Oophaga pumilio | reverse complement strand
CCCACAGCTGTCTTACCAGTAACAATAACCACTAAGGATTTATATGGAATACATTGCATATCTTAAAGAGCCCCACAGCTCAACCTTTAGACCCGGAGACAAAACTTTAGCAAATTTAGACCTCTTATCATCAAGTCAATAATGGATTCCATTTTACTGCGTGGGATACGAGATGTCCATTAAATCAGAATCCACATTGAAACAAGATGAGAGATGAACGCTGATCTTTTACCAAGTCCCCAGTGGACGCGGCTCTTATGTTTCCTTGTTTTTGTTTTTTTTCCCTGACAGGTGGTGTATGATCGCTTTAAAGGCATGGCCCTGATTCTCTACAATGAGATTGAATTTGCCCAAGCAGCTGTAAAAGAGACCAAGGGGAGGAAGATTGGTGGGAATATCGTTAAGGTGTGCAGAGACCACCTTAATAAGTGCATCAAAATTTAAATCCTGAAATTAGTAGGATTTTCTAGCAAGTTTTAATATTGTTAAACCCACGGCAGGGGATTGCTGGAAAGCTGCTGAATAAGCTCAGCTTTCCCAGAGGCTTTAGGCTGACGTGAAGCATTTAGTAGCGGAGCGCTGGCCTTGTGTCTCTGAGCATCTTGTTGTAATTTCTTTAAACCTCTTGTTACTGGTAAGCAGTTAATGCTCTACACTAAGGTAACCCTGATCATGTGCTGGGGAGAAGATGATCCAACTTCTGACCTGGGTGTCATGGTTTTTCTTTTTACCTTTCTGTGGTTGGTCAGTGAAATGTGCTGGATCTTTCGATCAAGCAGTCCCCACAATATGTATAGGCTCACACACACTGCCGTTATACATTCTCAGTGTCTGTAACCCCTGCCTATACCATCCCATTTCCACTTTCCCTATAGTTCTGTCCTTCTTCCTGTTATGTCTTCTTGTGGCGATCTTATGGTAACATGGTAGCTGCTTCCATCACTGGTGCCGTGGAGAGCTCCCTTAGTACAGAGAGCAAGCATTAGTATTTTTCATGCAACTGTAGTTTTTCTTTATATTAATTATGAAGATTTTGTAACATCAGCTTTAAGTTTAATTGAAGAATGCCTCATTGCCTAATGAACTGCCCCCAAGTAGTGATAGTACTGAACTAATGATTGTGTATGATGCAGAACTAAAGTTACTGCCGCATAAGCGTCCTGCAGGCATCTGTAGATTTCTATCTGTGATCATTCACCTGGCGCTGCGGCCATTTTTGTAGACTATAACTAAATAAAGTAGATCTCTTCTGTGCAGGGAAATTGATGATAGATTTCTTTTTTTCCTTTAGGTGGATTTTGCAAACCAAGAAAGCCAGTTGGCTTTTTATGGTTCCATGGAGTCTTCAGGGCAAGACATTCGGGACATCTATGAAATAATATCAGAGAGAAGGTGAGTTTTCTCTGCTTGTGGAAAAGACCTCATTTTCCAATCACTATCAGAGTAAATGGTTTATGTTAAATTATTTTAGCAATGTGGTACATTCAGTGTTTTCAGGTTGGATATTCAGGGCTATCATGCTGTCTTTGTTTCTTTCCAGGAGTGATGAGACCCGAAGGGGATCATTCCATGAATTAACTACCACGGAGCGCACTTATTATGATAGTGCCCGCACTACTGGGACATACCAAGAAGAAACAAGGAGAGATTACCCCGCTCGGAGCAGAGAATTCTTCCCAGACTGGGAATCGTACCAGGGCGATTATTACGAGCAGCGATACTACGATGAGTCAAGAGAATATAGAGATTTTAGGGATCCGTACGAACAGGACATCCGGGAATATAGTTACAGACGGGAAAGAGAACGGGAACGAGAGCGCTTTGAGACAGATCGAGAACGAGATAGTGAGCGGAGACAGACAGAACGTAGCCAAAGTCCAACCCATTCAAGAAGACCTCAGAGTCCCGCTGCCTCCCCTTCACAGTCTGAAAGAATTACCAGCGACCCAGAGCGGAGAATCTACAGCCGTTCATCCGACCGCAGTGGAAGTTGTAGTTCTGTCTCGCCTTCAAGGTTTGACAAAGTTGACAAAGCTAGGACTGAACGTTATATAAAAAGTGAAAAACTTGAAAAGGAGCGCACGTTTGATTCAGATCGACCTGATAAAGAGAAACGATTACTGCGTAAGGAAAAGACTGAGAAAAGTGAAAAAGACAAATCCGAGAGGTCAAAACGAAAATCCAAAAATCACTCAACAAGTTCCCAGTCTTCTGAAACAGATCAAGACAATGAAAAAGATCCCAGCTTAGAGAAACAGAAAGGGAGTACTAAGCAGCTGGCCAAAGAAAAAAACGACAAGGAGTGCACATCGAAAAATCGCCTGGACCTTATGCCTTGTGTGGTTCTGACGAGAGTGAATGAAAAGGAAGGGAAGGTCTTTGATACTCCTGCCGTAGATAAGGCTTCAAAAAACAAGATAGATGGTGAAACTATAAAGTCCCCTTCTTCAGATCAGAAAATTCAGATGATCAGACTAGAGCAGCCGAAGTTTGAGCAAATTAAAGCTGAATCCTCAAGAATAAAGGTACCAAAAGAGAAGTTACTTTCCAGCCACATTGAAGTCGTGGACAAAGAGGGCAAACAGAAACTAAAAAAGCACTTAAAGTCCGAACAGCCTACAGAGGGGGCCATGGCTGCAGACCTAGACAAGTTAGAAGCCCGTAAACGACGCTTTGCTGACGCCAATTTAAAATGTGAACGACAAAAACTGGACGTTCGAAGGAGTAACCAAGAAGAGGAGGATGGCCGCTTAGGGTCAAGGAAACCACTTGAGCCTGTGTCTTCAAGAGACTTCGTAGGCCGGGAGGTTGATTTTGAAAGGAAAGGTTCCAGGAAAGATCTTTTAAAGAGAGAAAGTAGAAAAAACAAATCTGAAAGACTCTTCACCATCCACAGCCCCAAGGATGGGCAGGATGTGTTGTCTGTTGGGGTCCCTGGTCGGTCTAATCCAGATCTGCAGTTTCGTTCAGGAGAATCTGGAGAATTAGGAGAATTTGACTCACTGGAACAGGCTTCTAAAAAGATGACCTTCCTTAAAAACATTCAGAGACATGCACTCTTGTCAGAAGATAATGATAAGGACTCCACTAAAGATGATAAAAAAATGTACAGCCATCTGTCCCGAGAAATGGTGGGCATGGAAAGGTCTGAAACAGAAGAAAAACTTGCAATTGACATCGATCACACTCAGAGCTACAGGAAACAGATGGAGCAAAACCGCAAACTGAAGCAGCAGATGGAACTTGAGATCCTAAAGTCGGAAAAGTTCAGAAGTCCAAACAAAGAAGCCGAGGAATATGAAAGGCGCAGCCTAGTGCATGAAGTTGGGAAACCTCCTCAAGATGTCACTGATGACTCCCCTCCAACTAAAAAAAAGAAGAATGATCATCTGGATTATGAGATAATCACCAAGCCAGAAAGACACTATAGAAGTTCTCGCCAGATAAGCGATGAGCCTGAGAGAATAGCTTGTTCTCCCGGGATGCGACCTTTCGGATTTAATGAGGATGATTATACAGTTGGCTCACCAAGGTTAATACCTATCAAAGAATTCAAAGAGTCGCCCCATGTGGACGAGAAGAGCACATTTCCCAATGTGACTTATAAAGATGAACATTTAAAGTTACTATCTAGCGAATCTGTCAAGAAGGAAAGCACTACTGATCCTTCCAAGGGTAAAATCATTGCTATGAGCCCCGAAGAAGACTATAGCAAGTGGGATAATCAGCTGAAACAAGAGAGTAACAGAGTGGACATCAGCTTTCCCAGTAACATCATAAAGAGAGAGGCCATTCGAAAACGTCCCCGAGACCTGGAACCCGGAGAGGTCCCATCAGACTCTGATGAGGATAGTGATCTAAAACCAGCTTCCCCTAAAGTGTCTTCTTTGTTAGACGGGTCCAGGTTTTCTTTTTTATTACGGGACGGAGAAGATAAGTTAAGAGACAAGGAAGAGCGGTTATCTGGCTCATTGGAAAGAAATAAGTTTTATTCTTTTGCTTTAGATAAAACCATCACCCCGGATACAAAAGCCTTGTTAGAAAGGGCAAAATCTCTGTCCTCTTCTCGCGAAGAAAATTGGTCTTTTTTAGACTGGGATTCCAGGTTTGCAAATTTTCGCAGTAATAAAGGTAAAGAGAAAGTTGACTCTGCTCCCAGACCTATACCATCGTGGTACATGAAGAAAAAGAAAATTAAGACTGATTCTGATGGTAAATCGGATGACAAGAAGGAGGACCACAAGGAGGAAGAGCAGGAAAAGCAAGAACTTTTTGCCTCTCGTTTCCTTCACAGTTCAATTTTTGAACAAGACTCAAAAAGACTCCAGCATCTGGAAAGGAAAGATGACGATTCAGATGTAGGTGTGTTTCGTCCTTATGGCCGACAGCTTTCTTCTGACGGAATCAGTTACTCTTCAGATCTCGTACAAGAGCCCGTGGTGCTGTTTCACAGTCGATTTGTTGAGCTCACAAAGATGCAGCAGAAAGAGAGAGAAAAAGAGCAAAAGCCGAAAGTAGAAAAATTTGAAGAAAAAGAGATTCGACCGAAAACTCCCGAGTCTTCGCCAGAATGCAAAGAACGAGAGATTAAATCACCAGTGTCGGTTGTGCCAACACCAGCAACACTTCCACCACAAGAGCATACAGTGCCAATCCAAGAAAAGGTCACTGCTGACAAAATGCCACCACAACCTCCGGAGATGGTGGAGGAGAAGCCAGCTGAACCTTGTGAACCAGCTGCTGAGGAAGCCAAACCTCCCAGTGTGGTCATCCCTGTTCCTGCACCAGCCCATCCACCATCTCCAGTGGAAGTTAATCCAGTTGTTGAAGAAGCTGAGGTACCAGATGTGATCACACCACAAGCACCACAAGTCCCAGAAGAGTTGACGAGCACAGAACAGGCTTCCTACTTTGATACAAAACCACCTACACCAGGAGCTTCATTCTCTGAGGTCAGCGCCGACCCGGTCACCGAACTGAAAAATGATTCACCTGCTGTTTCTTCCCCCAAGACTGAGAAAAAGATAGAAGAATCTGTTGAAACCTTTGAAGAAGAGACTGCTGCATTTACTAGTGCTGAAACAGACGTATGTCAGAAATCGGAGCCTGCCCCAGATGAAGCTGAGCCTCTCATTCCTGAAAATGACACGGAAATAGAAGCTCCTAATGCAGTAAAAAATAAAAAGGCCCCGAAAGGCAAAAGGTCAACTGCTTCAGATAAACCGGCCACTAGAAAAAGTGTGAGGATTGACCGTGAGAAGCGTAACAGGTCCTCATCCCCACGCGGAGAGCCCCAGAAACACCTTGAAATGAAAAGTGAACACGAAAGAGGTTCAAGAAGCTCTGCAAAATCTCCCAGTGCCGTCCCAGAACCCGAAGTTTCGGAACCAGCTCTTCCCCGAACACGAAGAAATGTTAGATCTGTTTATGCCACCCCAGGCGACAATGACGGAGTGTCTTCAGTCAAAGAGTCGACAGAGACATCCCGATATACAAGAAAGAAACCAGAAAAAGATGCTGCAGAACCTCCAGCTACTGCTCCTCCCACCCCGAGAAGAGGACGGCCACCAAAGGTTCGCAAGAAAACCATCGATGATGTGTCTCCTATCAAAGTAGAGACATTAAAGCAAGAGAACGAGGAGCCTGACATTAAAGAAGCAACTGAAAATGCAAAACCGGTAGAAGGATGGCGGTCTCCACGATCTCAAAAACTCTCTCATTCTCCTCTGTCCAGCAGCCAACATGGTAAGAAGAGTAAAAGTGACTCTGCCTCACAGGCCCAAGAGAGTTCAGCAGAAACCAATGAAGATGGTAATGGAAAAGCAGAAACGCAGGTGGATGAGGCTGGTAAGACCAGACTAGAAAAAGAAGAAACAAAGGGCGATAATCCAGATCTAAAAGATGTGGAGCCAGAGAAATGTCCAACCGAGAAACCATTTACTGAATTGCCTGACAAGAAAATATCCTTGCTTGAGAAGGCTACAAAACCTAAAGTTGGAAGACCCAAAAATCCCAAAAATATTCCTCACTTGAAGAAGGTAGAAATTCGTCTCAATGCGGTTGATGTGAAGGATGCTCTGAGGCCTCACAACGATACAGAGTCCACGATTGTTTCTCCTTTAAAAATCAAAAGTCCCCAGAAAGAAGATACTGCCTCTCCGCCTTTCACAAATCCACCAGAAGCTACGTTCCCTGAAACTATTGACGAAGAAACGGTGGTAGAATCCAAGATTTCATCTGAAGCCGTGCAGCTGGCACGACAAATAGAATTGGAGCAAGCAGTAGAAAATATTGAGAAGATCACCGAAACTGCTGCCATTCCCTCCTATAAAGACCCCCAAAGTGGGGGAGTATCCGAGACTCGCCCAGAAGAGGAGGGGGATAAACCCGCGCACCAGGCCAGTGAAACAGAATTGGCAGCTGCCATTGGGTCTATTATATGTGATATTTCTACTGACGCTGAAAGCTTTCCTCCTGCCCCACCATACCCACCAGAGCGGGAAGCGGAGATTCCTCCTGAATCTGCAACTGGTCCTGCTACCACCCAGCCAGATCACCTGCAGCCCGAGTCTGATCAAGTGGTGAACCTCATACAGAGCAATGTGCCCCCCAGCTCTACCAGGGCAGCCCCTGCGCCTGTCGTAACTGAGCCAACAGAAGCGAAGGAGAGCAAACAACCAGAAGTTACTTTCACAGAGTCTTCAAATTCTGCCAAAGAAAACGAAACTTTACGGGAACTTCCTCCGAAACAAAAGGGTCGTAACAGGGGCAAGAGAAGGCGAAAAGCTGGCAAGAGCCGTGACACCGCAGACAGCAATGTGTTTGTACGTGAGAATATTCAAAGCAAATCTCCTGCAAAAGATGAAAAGGTCTCTTCAGATGAAGGTCAAAAGGAACAGCCGGGGGAAGAGTCTGCATCCTCAATCCCTGAAAATCCCACTATGGACACAAGCCTGAATTCCTCCTCTGACACAGTTTCCAAGGAAGGAGATGAGCAATTTAAAGATGAAGAGATATCGGGCACTACGAATATGAGCGATTCACCCCAACCTCTCTACATCGATGATGTCAGTCAGAGCAGCTTCAAACTACGCTCCAGTACCGAAAGTGCCCCTGTTACTCCGCCCAGCGTTCCCAGTACTGTTCTGTCCACCTCCTCTGGGAAAACTGGTGCTCCAGTGCCTGCTTCCCCTCTGACACATTCAGCTCCAGCTATCCTGTCTGACTGGATAGTTCGGCATGAGGAGAATTCTTCCATCTCTACTCCTCCTCCTGCGCTACCTCCGGATACAAAGGCCTCTGATGTGGATACAAGCTCCAGCACCCTAAGGAAGATATTAATGGATCCAAAATATGTGTCCGCTTCCAGCAACACCGCCAGTATCGTTACAGCCGCCATCTCCGAGCCTCTCCCTGCATCACATGTAGAAGAACACTCCCCTCCACCTGTGGAAGCAATCAAGCCAGTGTCTGAAGAAATATCAGCTGTTCCTCTAACCAACACTGTTGTCCCACCGGCTGCAGAGGCCCCATCTTTTCAAGAGAAGGGACTAATAGTTGCCCATAAGACCACCTCTGTTATCAGTAGGATACCTCCCAGCTTTGATCCTGATGACTTAACAAGGAGAACACTGCCAAAGCATACACAACATCAACCCGCTCCACCGTGTATCCCGTCTCAGAAGATCAAAGGGAGACAAAACGCTAATGATGGACGTGCCTGTATCAAGCAGACCGTGACCGTGATAGAGGAGCGGCCCACAGAAACCGGGCCAAGTCCTGGACTCCGAGTGAACACCTCACAGGGAGTGATGCTACTGAGTTACTCTGGCCAGAAAACTGAGGGGCCCCAGCGAATCAGTGCAAAAATCAGCCAGATCCCCCCGGCCAGTGCTGTGGATATAGAGATCCAGCAGTCCGTGTCAAAGTCCCAGATCAAACAGGAGCCACTCACTCCATCGCAGATGTTGCCAAAAGCGCCTCCAACTCCCTCTGGCTATCAGTACAATGCATCGCCAGTCATCTCAAGTATAAAGCAGGAGAAACCAGAACCGATCCACATCAGTGTCCCCAATACGTCCTCACAGACTGGGGCAGTGAAAGTACTTACCCAAAATGCCGCACCAGTCCTGATGCACAGCCAGATGCTGCCCGGTCAGATGGGGCCTTCTGGTAAAAAGATGGCTGAGATGTTGGAGTCTAAAGTGCTTCACACGACGAGCATGAGCCCCCACCATTCTTCGCTACAAAGCAAGATGCCACCAGAGGCAAATCATGTGGCATCTGGATCCAACACGTCAACAGACCGGGCCCTACCTCATCTAAATATTAAGCAGGAGCCGCATTCACCTTGTGCTGCCGGCCATTCTCCATCTCCATTTGCCAGGTCTTGTCACCCCAGTGTTACAGCTTCTTCTGCCTTAACTAACAATGCCTCCGTTATGCTGGGTCCTGGAATACCAGTACCTCCATACATCCCGAGCATGCACCCAGAACAGACAGTCATTATGCCCCCACACAGCGTGACACAGCCTGTGTCTCTGGGGCACTTATCTCAAGGTGATGTCAGAATCAATACCCCGCCACTGCAGGCGATACAGTATGGTATCCGGCCAGAAGCTCTTCACTCTCCTAGAGCTGCCATGCAGCCTCAGATAGATGTGCGACCTCAGAGGTCCAGCACGCCACAGCCTGCAACTATACGAGAAGTGGTCCACCCCACAATGTCTTCCAAGCACGCTGCCGACGAGGAGATGCGTTACCACCATACTGTGGGCAGAAGTTCGGCTCATGTTCAGCCTGAAGTCCTGGTTATGCAGCATGAATACCGCATGCCCACCCCAGGGATGCGTCTGGATCCCTACAGCGTGCCACAAGATGTCATGTTGTCTCGCGATGTCCGAATGATGATGCACTCTCACATCACTGCTGTTGGTGAACACCATCAAGAGTCCAGACGATCCCGAACCCCTGAAGGTCCAGTGAAGACCCCTCCGGCCAGCAAAACGCCCCAACCTGTGAAGGACTTGGCCAAACAACCTGATGTCAAACTGCCTCATTCCCAGCACAACGATGCCAGGATGCTGAGCGGCTTATCTCAGCCAGTGGTAGTGTCGCATGGTGTGCCACTCATCCATCCCTCCGGGAGCTCATTTCATGATTATCGCCCGGTGTACACGGACATCCGGAACTATCACCCTGCAGCTCCGCTGCCACATCCTCCGTTCTCTGGTGCGTCAGCCATGGGCCTGCAGTCGCGTAGTATGACCCCGTCCCAGGTGAGAGCGTGAATAGGGATATTCACACGTTATGACATGAGGGAGAAAAAAAGAAATACACTAGTGATGCACAAACCTAAAATTAAACAGCTTTTGTAGGTGCACATACATAAAAATATGTATAAAATATCAATGAAACAACCTGAGCCTCAGTCAGATGCAAACGTGGGCCAAGGTGACATAGCAAAAGGTAGACAGAACCGCATACCTGCCTATAAAGATGCTTATAAGGTTATTATAGTCACATTTGAAAAAACGCTCAGACTATTCTCAGCCAAAGCTGTAATAGCTAAAAGTGCCTAGTGCGAGATAAGGTGCTCTATGCTGCCCAAACTATGCGAAGCAAGAGAAAACATGTCGCCTATGTACCCCAGACATCCCATGTGTATCTCTGTAGGTTTCAGCTTTATCAGGGGAGGGACTGTAATAATCTTACAGGCATTTTTATACACCTGCTGTAGGCTTTTCTTGTGTCTATTTATTGTTGGATAACTGGATACATCTAGCTGCAGCTATTTGTGATTACTATTAATAATTACAATATTTCAGATTTATTACATTGGTTTGCCTTATAGTATATTCCAATCTTTCTGCAGCTCATCCCCAGTATGTCTTGTTCTTACTGGTGTGGGATATCCCATACCATTTCTTTATCCTTTAGGATTATTGGGGTATTATATGGTGTCTGCTATATGCATTTATGCATGGCTTATACTAATCTATGTACCTTTGCTAGCAATTATTATATAAGATGTAGTACTATGCTGTTATGTCTACCATTTGCTATGTCACCTTGGCCCATATTTGCACCTGACTGAGGCTCAGGTTGTTTCATTGATATTTTATATATATTTTATGCTTGTACACCAGTAAAAGCTGCTTTTATTTTAGGTGTGCACATCACTAGTGTATTTCTTTTTTTTTCTTCATCATGTCATATGTTTTTTGCTATACGATGCAGTACTCTGTAGTGGTTAGCTAGGCTGTGCACCCATTTTTGTATGTTCTTATCCGCACATGTTACCGCATGGGGCCTTCACTAGTTATAACGGCTGTCTGAATAAATCTGCGCACAGTCAGAAACATTATTATTATTTATTATTATTCATTTTTATAGCGCCATTTATTCCATGGCGCTTTACATGTGAAAAAAGGGGCATACATAGACAAGTACAATAAACATGAGCAATACAGGGCACACACAAGTACAGAAGGAGAGAGGACCCTGCCCGCGAGGGCTCACAGTCTACAGGGGATGGGTGAGGATACACTAGGAGAGGGTAGAGCTGGTCGTGCGGCGGTTTAGTAGACTGAGGATCACTGCAGGTTGTAGGCTTGGCAGAACAGGTGGGTCTTCAGGTTCCTTTAGAACAGTGTTTCTCAACTTCAGTCCTCAGGACCCACCAACAGGTCATGTTTTCAGGATTTCCTTAGTATTGCAAAGGAGATGGAATTAATGCTTCAGCAGGTGATAAAATTACCACCTGTGCAATACTAAGGAAATCCTGAAAACATGACCTGTTGGTGGGTCCTGAGGACTGGAGTTGAGAAACACTGCTTTAGAAGGTTTCCGTGGTAGGCGATAGTCTGATGTGTTGGGGTAGAGCGTTCCAGAGTTTGGGGTAAGCACGGGAGAAGTCTTGTATGCGGTTGTAGGAAGAAACATTCATATTAGCTAATGATAAATGGCAGCAGCACCAGGTGATCCTGTGTCCTCTTGTCGCAGAAGGGTACACCCACTGCAGAGCATTCATCTACACAGGCCTCACTTTGGGCACTACCGATGTTACATGTCCGGACTCATCCTAGTGTTTGAGGACGCTGCTCTTCTAGGCATTATCAAGATTATGCTAGAGACCTCAGATATAGTTCATTGAATTTCCTCTATCTTTTGGCTTTTCCTTCTCTAACACTTGCATGTTTTTCTTCTAGGGAGGTCCTGACAATGAACATTCACACGCAAATCCGCCTGTACGAAGCAAAACGCCACAAATCAGCCAAGATTCCAAAGTAGTTCAGCCGTCGGTCAGCGAGGCTCATCATGTGGCGCTCAGGCATTCTGGTCAGATGGAGTCTCACATTCAGCACCTTCAGAGAGCAACGGTCGACACCTCACAGACCTCCTATCCTTCACCTGTTACCATCACTCTGAAACAAGAGCTAGCCTCACCCCACCAGTCCCAGAAACAGGCCGCCTTCATATCTTCCACAGCCAGCACCCTCCAAAGAGCCGAGGTCCAGTCTCTGTCCAAACCAGAACCTCCACAAAGATCTGTGGACATGGTGCAGCTGCTAACGGTGAGTGACAGCATGAGGAGTACGGTCCTTGTAAAAGTATTGACGCTCTGGGGACTGCTCCATGTTCAGTCGTATTACTTCATTAATCTGCATTAGCTTTTATTTGAGCCATGAACAAAATGTGACACAAGTGAAGCACAAACTCTGCTCTAATGTGATATAAGACGGTTGTAATTCCTTCTGACTGTTACCTGTGATTCCACACAGAAATACCCCATCGTGTGGCAAGGCCTCCTGGCGCTGAAGAATGACACAGCCGCGGTACAATTGCACTTTGTGTCTGGGAATAATGTGTTGGCACACAGGTCTCTCCCGGCCCCAGAGGGAGGACCCCCACTGAGGATAGCCCAGCGCATGCGACTCGAGGCCACTCAGCTGGAAGGGGTAGCCCGCCGCATGATGGTGAGTGGTCACATTAGAAAGGATTGCCCTGTGCCTGGTGCTGCGATCACTGGTCACCATTAATGCGTTTTCTGCTCGGTCAGTGCCATATTTAATCTAAAAGAACTAAAGTGTTGTGCAGACTCCACAGATTACATGTACAGTCATGGCCAAAAGTTTTGAGAATGACAC
>VIAB01001873.1:87847-100053 GCA_009801035.1 Oophaga pumilio | reverse complement strand
TCCTGTCCTATATATATACACTGCACAATACCACTCCTCCTGTCTTGTATTATATAACATTATATTATATGAATGTCTTTGCTCTGCCATGTCATCACTCTTCTCACCGTGTTTCGTTCCTCAGGAGCAGCGACCACATGGGGCTGACTTACTATTACTGCAATCCTTCGGAAGATGTAAAGCAGAGAAGAGCCATATGAAGCCACAGATCCTAGGAGCTTACAATCTTCACAGGGACCTGTCCCGTAACGTCACACTCCTTTATCATTTGCCTCTGAATCTCTTATAATAGACCCCCAGTGGTTTCATTATAACCTGCTGCCCCTGAAGAACTATGGATTCTCTGGTAATTGAACAGGGGGACACAGAAGATAAACTTCTAGCGCGGAAAGATGTGCTTAGACCTTTCCCCAGAACACGGAGGACGATGAAAGGTGAGGGCAGAATGATTGGTGGAGACCACCAAGGGGCAGTATACTGCTTGTAATGATATATTCTTAAACGTGCACAGACCCTAAATTGTGGTTCGAGGGTCATAACGCCCAACTTTGGAAAAACAAGAAAGTAAAGCGCATACTGTATAGTTCATCGTGGCAATTTTTTTTATTTGTGACAAACCTGTACCCTAAACTCATCCAGTCTTTTTTATATGGCCACATAGAAATATTCTCCTAGTAAGGTCCATTAGTTTCTCCTTCACCTCATTGGGGGACACAGACCTTGAGTGTTATGCTGCTGCCACTTGGAGGCTGACACTAAGTTGAGACAAAAACGAGTTAGCTCCTCCTCCGCAGTATACACCTTCCTGCTGGCTCCAAATGAACCAGTTCATGCTTAGTGTCCGTAGGAGGCACATGTCTGGTTTTTCCCAGACCTTTTCTTTTTCTTTTCTACCATGAAGATGAGACAGGGGCGACGGACCCTTTTGAAAGGGTCCGATCTCCCCAAACCAACATCAGGCAATCACGTGCGAGTGTCGCCTCCACGTATCCTCTCCTGCGACGTGAGATGCCATGCCTGAGCTGATTCAAGGGCGACGGGTCTCTTAAAGGGCACCGATCTCCCCTCACCGACTTACGGGCGAGCACACGGAGTGTCGCCTTCATGTATCCTCGTCCGCAGCCAGGCCTATGCCGGACAACCTGCCCTGCCCACCTTTAGGGATTGAACCCATAGGATGCTCAGAGGCCTCTACATGGCGTCTGTGCAGCCCCCACTGCTTCACCACTTTTAAAAGCAGATGATGCAAGGAGGCGGACGGTCCCTCTCCACTTCCTTCCTAAGGGATGATGGATTGAGGCATTCTATTACCCTGTACCGTCCTGAAGATTACCCATGATGCCTCATCGCAGCGGCTCCATGCCGGAACGCGCACTTCGGTGAGTGTAAAGCACTGGGATCCGTGCAGCAGCTTAGATCTACTGCACTCAATGACAGCTAAGCATACTGTTCTGCCAACACTAACAGCCAGACATAGCCCGGTGAAATCCTAGGGGAGTGAACCCTTAGGATACACAGAGGCCCCCAAAGGCATCCGTGCTATTCCCACTGTACCTCCGCTGATGGAACAGCGGTACTACAAGGAGCTGGACGGCCCCTCTCCACCTCCCCCTCAGAGGGACGGGTGGATTGAGGGTTCCTGCACTGTCCCTGTTGCAGCCTTGACCTGCATGCAGATCGGCAGCTCTGCTCCTCCACAGCTTCGGCGGCGAGTGGCGCATTCCTGATACACAGTGTACGGTCCAGAGCGGGAATGTAGCACCTTCCCCGGAGTCCACTGGGAAGCGCTTGGTCACGGACCCCCTCCATCCTCCCTGCAGGCGCTCCGGCAGGTGTCAAAAATTTAGGCCCCGGATTCGGCCCACTTCAAAGAACTTCCGCCCATCCCTTTCCATTCTCGGCGGGGGGGGGCGACGCACCATATTGAAAGCATCCGTCTCCCCAGACCAACAACAAGCGAGCACATGAAGTGTCGCCTCCACGTATCCTCTCCTGCGACGTGGGACAACGTGCCGAACTCAGTCCTGATCACCCTAAGGTATAGAAACCCTAGGCTGACAGAGGCATACAGTCTGCGCGGCCCCCACTGCATCACCAATGCTAGACTGCGGTGATGGAAGGAGGCGGACGGTCCCTTTCCTCATCCCTTCTAGGGAAGAATGGAGTTAGGGTGCATGCACCGTCCTTTATACAGCCCCCCTCTAACCTGGAAGCTGGTGGCTGAAGCGCTCCATGCAGAGGTCAGTGCAGGGAGCACGGAGCAAAGTTGGGCTGGGAGGGCTCCTGCAGATTCGTTCCCCGGGTGTGAGGGCCTGGCGTCCTCTCCTTCTGTACAGCGTCCGCCGCAAAACGCTGGCAGCAGCTCCCTGGCGCGTGCATCTCCAGGCGGCGCCTGTCCCCGTATCATCCTGCAGACGCTGGTACTTTACTCCCAGGTTTCGACATGTCTTAGGCCGCGGGCAGAAGCCCCGCCCCCAGCCGCATCTACTTCCGGCGGGCCCGCCCCCGTGTCCTTGGGCCGGCGCCGGAAATTTAGTCCCTGGCTTCAGCCTCTGCTAGGCCTGGATATCCAGCCCCCAGGCTCGTCTTTTTCCGGGGGGCCCACCCACTCGCCGGGGCGCGACTTTTCGAAAGCCAGGAGCAGACGCATAGCCTTCTGCAGCCTTCCGGGACGCTCAGGGGCGCAGGACTGGGGTAAGTGTTTCACGCCCCTCCCGTCTTTTTGCAGCACCTCTATTTTTCAGCAGCTGCCCTAAGCCCTCTAGGCTACACTGCTTATACATGCTCCGACTGCTGTAGGCCGTATCAGCTAACAGGCCCAGCATGTCTAGTAGGGCCAAGACACATACGGTATTATATACCTCATGCATCTCCTGTAGGTCCGCTTGTCCACAGGCACAGAGCAAACAATGATGGGTAGCATGCAATTCCAAACGCGCCCAGGAGCCCTCCCCGGCGACCGAGCCCAGTGTACCGAGTCCCCCGGAGTGGGCTCTGTCTCTGTCGCAGTTTATGGCATTGTAACGAGAGATCAACTGCCTTTCTAAGCTGAAGTTGCCTGCCTTCGTCAGATCGCAGCCGCTAAGCAGCAATCAATCAAGTCCCTTCAGACCCCAGATAGGGTCAGGGACAGTGGCTCACCGCTCCTGGAGGGATCCTCCACCTCACAAGAGCCTCAAAAAAAAGACGGCCTGCAGGGGCCGCTCTCTCTCTCTCTAGGCAGACGCAGAGGATACGAACCCGTACAGCATCGCCAGGTCCATCTGGTGCCTCGGCGTCCAGGAGTTCTGTCTTCTGCTCTCCTTCACCAAGGAGAGATAGTGATCAAAACCCGGAGTACGATTCAGATGGGCCTCTCAATTTAGAAACGCCTGGTTTCCGGGAAACGGTTGACAGCCTCATTAAGGCCAGCAACCAAACCCTGGGGATTGACGATGAATCCACCTTGGTCTCAAGTCTCAAGGTGTCATTCAAACGGCCAGACGGCCTCATAGAGTGTTTTTGCACTCACCCAGAGTTTGAGGACATAGTGCAACGGTACACAGAATGGCCAGACAAAGTTTCTCAGGGCTGAAGGCGCTCGATGCAAGATACCCATTTGTGCCTGATCTCCGTAAAAAGTAGGCAGAATCCCCGACGGTAGATCCACTGGTGTCACTTTTGGCCTCTAAAAACCCTGTTTTCCTTGCCTAATGGTTCCTCTATTAAGGACCCCACTAACCGTCTCATAGAGAGCCTGGCTCGGTCGGTGTTTGAAGCAGCAGGGTCAGTCCTCTCTCCCTCTTTCGCGGCAGCCTGGGTAACTAAGGCCATGATTTCCTGGTCAGAGTCAGAAAATCGAACCCTGCAGGGCATAGACCTGCCTTCAGAGGTACCTGAGATCTCCGATCAGATCGCCTTGGCTGGAGACTACTTGATTAATGCTTCCTTTGATGCAGCTAACTGCGCGGTGCTTGCTTCCGCGAATGCAATTTCCATTAGGAGGGCTCTATGGTTGACATGGCGAGCAGACTCAACTTCCAAAAAGTCTCTAACTTCTTTGCCTTATGAGAGCAGCCAATTATTCAGATGAGAGCCTAGATCACCTCATCTCTGACACTACAGAAGGGAAAAGCAGCTTCCTCCCTCAGCAGAGGGTGAAGCAACCTTTTTTGTCACCAGCTTCAGGCACTTTTTCTGTCCTTTAGCAACTCCGTGTGGGCCACAGCGGCCAACCCCGCCAGTTCAGGTCGACCCAATCGGGACAGAGATTGTCAGGTCTCGTACAGAGCCAACCCATTGGGGGAGCATTCGATCCCACCAGCTCAAATCGAGGGGATCTAGGTCCCTCAGATTTTTAGCTAAGTGACTCGGGCGACTCCACCGGAGTAGGCAGTCGCCTGCTCTGGTTTTGAGAGAGCTGGTGTTCTCGGGGTACAAGTTACAGTTTATCAATCTCCCCCCAATATGACTTTTTCTCTCGCGTCCTCCCAAAGTGAAAACCCGTGCACGGGCCCTATAAAAGGCCATCGAATCTCTCCGGCATAACGGTGTTATCTTTCCTGTACCGGTAAACTAGAGATTTCAAGATTATATTCCAGCCTGTTCGTGGTCCCCAAAAAGAACGGGACTGTCAGACCCATACTGGACCTGGAGCTTCTGAACAGATTTGTCAGGGTCAGACATTTTCGGATGGAGTCCCTCCACCTCGTCATATCTACCATGGAAAGGGGAGAATGTTTGGTCTCTATCGACATCCAAGACGCCTACCTTCACATCCCCATTTTTCCCCCCGCATTAAAAATTCTTACGTTTCCCTATCGCCGACCTGCATTACCAGTTTACAGCCCTACCTTTCGGGCTAGCCACCGCCCCCAAAATGTTCACAAAGGTCATGGCGGCTGTCATGTCCATCCTACATTCCCGGGGCATAGTCGTCTTGCCATACTTGGATGACCTTTTGGCCAAAGGCCCGTCTTTTCGAGCTTGCGAGAAAAGGCATCAACATCACAATAGATATACTTTCCCGCCTAGAGTGGCTGGTTAACAAAAAAGGAAAAATACGGGTGCTAACGTGATGGCTGTGGAACCACGGCTCCCGGGGAGTTGTGGTCCATCCGCAGATGACTGTCGCCTTCGTCCTCGCGCTCCACCAGAGGGCGCCACTGTTCGCTCCGTCCTACCGTCCTGCAGACCAAGGTACAGGCACCCTTGTATAACTTAAAGAGCCTTACAACACCGAGGGCAGAGATTGTTTCTCCACACTGTCCTGGAAGCAGATTCGTGACACCTTGTAAGGTTCTTTGTCTCTTTTGACATGTTCCTTGAAACTCAGTTTTCCGTCGGCCATTTTGCTTTCTGTCTTTCTGCAGCTCTTGCCCTCAGTTAATATGGAGTTTCCAGTTTTCATGTTCCCGCCCTGATTCTCTCCCTCTTGCTTCTTAAGCAGCCTCAGCTGAACAATCAGTGCTCCTGAATCAAGCCTCAGTCAGCCTGTGACCTGACTCCTGGAAACCTAGGATTTTGAACTCCAGCTATTTCCTACTGAGGAACTTTGGAACACTTTTGGACTTTGGAAACCTGCTGTCTGGTGAATCCATGTTTGCAGAGGAATTACGGTACAGAGAAGAGATCCTGAACCTGCTTGGAGAGTTATTGTAGAGCTTGAAGTTACTCTGGCCTGCTGTGTTCTCCTGCCTCTGTTCCTGCAAACTGTGTGACCTTTTCTGCATGCTTGTATGAAGTAATACAAGTCATTTCATATCAACCTATGTCTCATGTGTTTTCCTCGCACCCAAGCACAAGACGCTATAGGAACTGTACACTATACATGACACACCTCTCTCAAGGGCCAGGTCCTGGCTCTATCTGTCTCCAACCCAGCGCAGGATTGCTTCCAAGATGTAGGTCAGGACTTTCATTCACAGGACTTCGCAGGAGTACTCCCCTACAGGATTCAGTTAAAATTCGGGGACGTTAGTTCGGTCCTGGGTGCGCTTTAACAGACACCTTTCGAGCTGTTTCATGATGTCTCGCGGGCAGTTCTGTCTTGGAAGGTCGCCTTTCTTGTCGTAGTGTCATTTATCAGGCAACGCTCAGAGCTGACAACTATGTCCTGTCGAGCTCTTTTTTGTTTTTCCACCAGTACACGATTGTCCTCAGTCTGTTTCCACCCCCTTTTTGGCCAACGTTGTTTGGTCCTTCTATTCTTTAACGATGACTTTGTCTTTCCCTCTTTGGGTCCGACACCGGTACTTCTGATGGATAAAGGTACGCGCGCCTTGCACGCAGTGATGGGGCTCAGGACGTATGTCCTGAGGACGGCACTCTCCTGTAAGCCACTTCAGGATCACACTAGCCAAAGAAATTTTTTCGCCTACTCTGGAGTTATACTACTGTAGAGGTGTGCCCATCCCAATAGAGATTAGAGCATATTCTACGTGGTCGAGGTCCGCCCTCTGGGCCATTCGGCTTCGGAAGCAGACGAAACAGGTCTGCAGAGCTGCAAGACTGTGATTTGGTTCAGCCCGTACACATCCTTGAAGCACTAGTCATGCTCAGACTTCAGCTTGTGCGGTTCTCGGCAGTCTACCCTGCAGCAAACGGTAGTGCATCTTTACTCGGTCGCTACGCGGGATTATGGCCCACCCATGAACTGCTTTGGGACGTCCCATGGTCTGTGTCCCCGATGAGGCGAAGGAGAAATAGGGATTTTTGTGTACTCACCATAAAATCCTTTTCTCCGAGACGCTCATTGGGGGACACAGCACCCACCCTGTTAGCCTGACGGATTCTGCCTCTTGTCTTTCATTCAATGGGTTATACTCTGATATGATGCTAATGATCGCACTTTGATATGATACTAATGATCTCCTACTGCTTTTGTACCGAACTGGTTAATTTGGAGCCAGCAGGAAGGTGTATACTGCGGAGGATGAGCTAACTCGTTTTTGTCTCAACTTAGTGTCAGCCTCCTGGTGGCAGCAGCATAACACCCATGGTCTGTGTCCCCCAATGAGCGTCTCGGAGAAAAGGATTTTACTGTGAGTACACAAAAATCCCTATATTTGCATACAATAAGATTCCTCCACAACTACCTGCAAACAATATGATGTTCCCACAGTACATTCCCCCCACACTCCGTATGATGCTCCACACAGTATATCCCCCCCACTTCCAGTATGATATCCCTAGAGTACATTCCCCCCACACAGTATGATGTCTCTACAGTACATTTCCCTCCCCCGACATACAGTATGATGTCCCCACAGTACATACACCCCCACACACTGTATGTTGTCCCTACAGTACATTCCTCACACACAGTATGATGTCTCCAAAGTACATTCCCCTACACTCAGTATGATGCTCCCACAGTACATTGTCCCTGCACAGTTTGATGCTCCACACAGTATATTCCCCCCTCTTTCAGGATGATGTCCCTAAAGTTCGTTCCCCCCACACAGTATGATGTCTCCACAGTACATACACCCTCCACACAGTATGATGTTTCCACAATACATTCCCCTACACAGTACATTACCGACACACAGTATGATGCCTCTACAGTACATTCCCCCCTCCTCCAACCCTCACACACTGTATGATATCCCCACAGCACATTCCCCCAACACATAGTTTGATGTCCCACAGTACATTCCCCTCCCCCACACACAGTATGATGTCCCACAGTACATTCCCCTCACACAGTATGATGTCTCTATAGTACATTCCCCCACACAGAATGATATCCCCACTGTACATTCCGCCCCTCACACACACACAGTATGATGTCCCGTAGTGCATTCCCCTCACATAGTATGATGCCCCACACAGTACATTCCCCACACACAATATGATGTCTCTACAGTACATTCCCCCTACAGTTTGATATCCCCACAGTACATTCCCCCCCTCCACACACAGACTATATCTCTACAGTACATTCCCCCACACAATATGATGTCTCTACAGTACATTCCCGCACAGGGTATGATGTCCCCACAGTAAATTCCCCCCTCTCTCTCTCACACACACACAGACACACACACGCACACACACACTATGATTCCCCACACACAGTATGATGTCTCTACGTTACATTCCCCTCCCCACAGTACATTCCCCCCACACAGTATGATGTCTCTGCGTTATATTCCCCTCCCCACACAGTACATTCCCCCCACACAGTATGATACCCCGCACAGTACATTCCCCCCACACAGTATGATATCTCTATAGTACATTCCCCCACATAGTATGATATCCCCACAGTACACCCCCCACACACACAGTATGATGTCACATAGTACATTCCCCTCACACAGTATGATGCCCCACACAGTACATTACCCACACACAGTATGATGTCTCTACAGTACATTCCCCCACACAGTACAATGTCTCTACTGTACATTCCCCCACACAGTATGATATCTCCACAGTACATTCCCCCCCCCACACAGTATGATGTCCCATAGTACATTCCTCTCACACAGTATGATGCCCCACACAGTACATTACCCATACACCGTAAGATGTCTCTACAGTACATTCCCCCACACAGTATGGTACCCCACACAGTATGATATCCCCACAGTACATTCCTCTCCCCTACACAGTATGATTTCCCACACAGTACATTCCCACCCACACACAGTACATTCCCCCTCACTCAGTATTGTGCTCTCTCAATATTCTTTATTATGCTTTGCTTATATAGCACTATCTTATTCAGCAACGCTTTACATTCATTATCATGACTGTCCCCAATATGATGTACCCACAGTAGATTCCCCTACACATATGGTATGTTGCCCCCAAAGTACTTTCCCGACAAACAGTATGATGCCCCCACAATACATTCCCCACACACAGCATGATATGTCCGATGTACATTCCACCAGACACAGTATGATTCCCCCACATATAGTATGATGTCTTCACAGCCCCCCACATACAATATGATGCCCCCAATTTCCTGTCTGTCCTTGCTGACAATCATGTGACCCGAGAATGTCGCCTGATCTCAAGGTCCTATAGGGACTTTATTCTCTACATAGAACAATGGAGTAGGGATCTGATGGTTCCCTGACCTCCAAGGACAGGTAGTCAAATTCAGGAATTTGCCGCTGCATCCAGGACCGTTGGGGGATATGTCACAGGTGGTACTGGGGTGGGAATGCCTGATCAGTGATGGTAAAAGTGTGGCGTAGTGACAGTGATCTCCATAACGGGATCCTGATCTTTCCTTCTTTCCCTCAGCGTTCCTCCTGGGGGTGAAGGACATCCTGTTCCGCGTGGGTGATGACTGGTATTTCCTCTTTGCTCTGGGGGTCATCATGGCCCTCATCAGCTTCACCATGGACTTCACCGTCTCTAAATTACTGAATGGTATATATTCTCCTCTACTTATAGTTACAGGCGGAGGATGTGCCACATACCTAATCCTGGAGTTTCTGCCCCTTCATGTCTCTCCACAGCTCAGCGATGGCTCCAGCAGGAACTGGGGGACAACAGCCTGCTCAGATACCTCTCCTGGGTCGTGTACCCCATTGCACTAGTCGCATTCTCCACCGGCTTTGCTCAGAGTATCACCCCTCACTCTGGGGGTAAGAACAATTATAATTTATTTGTTATATCCCATGATGCATCACTGCCTGTTGCCGTTATGTAAATCTTTCCGTTCCTGGATGGAGCTTTGGTGTCACATGACCTGACAACATAAGCGGGAGGAGTGGAATTAGAACACACAAACTGCTACAATGTAGAGACTGTAACCATGACAATGATGGTGGGCGTGCACTGAGACGTGGAGCTTATACACACAAAGGAGGGGCTTTAGGGGGATTTTACAGAATTAATTGGCGACTTCCTTCCTGAACCAGTGCTCGCGCCTCCATGGGTCATGTGAGATCCTGCAGCGATGTCACCTCTCGGGCACCGGAATGGCGCGATATCTGGATGAAATGCTGCCATATTTCTCTTTACCCACAGGCTCAGGAATCCCGGAACTGAAGACAATTCTCACCGGCGTCATCCTGGAGGAATATCTGACCATCAAGAACTTTGGGGCCAAAGTGGTGGGTCTGACCTGCACCTTGTCCGCAGGTAGCACCATGTTCCTGGGCAAAGTGGTGAGTGCTGGGATTAATGGTGCCATCTATATGAGGTCACTCTGTGTGTACGGTTGGCCTGTACCCCATACAGATGCCAGTACAGAGCTGAGATGGCCCCTTCCTCCCTTCCTGTCATTACAGGGCCCCTTTGTCCATCTGTCAAGCATGATCGCTGCGTACCTCGGACGGATGAGGACCTCTGTCACTGGGCACTATGAGGTCAGTATTCCAAAACCCTGCTCTTCACTACACACTATATCCAGCTGCGGCTCCACTGCTGAGAGGGCACAACCCAAGGGGTCATCATGAATAAAGGGATGACCCCTGGATCTTGCCTAACCCTACAATTACCTCCGCAGAACAAGAGCAAGGAGCACGAGATGCTGGTGGCAGCAGCAGCCGTGGGTGTCTCCACTGTATTTGGTGCACCCATCAGTGGTAGGAGATCACAACTCTTAACTATCTCCTAATTCTTGCTCCATTAATGATGGTGTCTGTGACATGTGATCTCTGCAGGCGTGCTCTTCAGCGTGGAGGTGATGTCATCGCATTTCGCTGTGCGGAATTATTGGCGCGGGTTCTTCGCTGCGACTTGTGGAGCGTTTATGTTCCGTCTTTTAGCCGTGTTCAATAGCGAGCAAGGTAAAGTCATGTCTGGATTCTTGTACAACATGTATCTAGATACTAAAGCAGGCTCATTGGAGGCGGGGAGCAGGCTCATCGGAGGCGGGGAGCAGGGTCATCGGAGATGGGGGGGAAAAGGGTCATCAGAGGCGGGGAGCAGGGTCATCAGAGGCGAGGTATAGAAAGCAAGGTCTTCAGAGACGAGGTGTAGAGTCATCGGAGGTTAGGAGCAGGGTCATCAGAGGCGCCGCGGGGAGCAGGGTCATCGGAGTCGAGGCATAGAATACAAGGTCTTTGGAGGCGGGAAGCAGAGGGCAGGGTCGTTGGGGGCTGATAGAAAAGTGCAGAGAAGCGAAGGCATGGTGCAGAGTGCACGGTTGGTGGAGGCAGGGTGCAGAGGGCAGGGTTGGTGCACAGTAGAATTTAAATTGAGTATTGCTTTTCTCCTAGAGACAATCTCTGCCGTCTTCAAAACCAACTTTAAGATCACCTTCCCCTTTGACCTCCCGGAGACTTTCTTCTACATGATCCTGGGGTGAGGACGAGCTCTGCCTCTCTGATATCCGATACTTTATGGCTATTATATGAACTACGTGACAAATATGACAGTAATGAAACAAAAAATAATGGCAAAACCATTCACCACCCTCCTCTATAAAGGTGGCCACAATAAAATCTGTTCACACATCAACCTGCAGTTAAACTCCTTCACACTCCTCTGTCCTCCATCTCCTCAAGATTCCTCTGTCCTCCAGACTCTGGTACTCCTCTTTCTGATTCCTCTGTCCTCCTCCTTCAGACTACCCTGTTCTCCTCCTTCAGACTCCTCTGACTTCCTCCTTCTCCAGACTTCTTCGTCTTCCACCTTCTCCAGACTCCTCTGACTTCCTCCTTTTCCTCTAGACTCCTCTGACTTCTTCCTTTTCCTTCAGACTCCTCTGACTTCCTCCTTCACACTCCTGTCCTCCTCCTTCAGACTTCTCTGTCCTCCAAACTCTTCTGTCCTCCAAACTCCTCTGTCTTTCTCTTTTTCCTCCACACTCCTCTGTCCTCCTTCTTCAGACTCCTCTGACTTCCTCCTTCTCCAAACTCCTCTATCTTCCTTCTTCTCCTCCAGACTCCTCTGTCTTCCTCCTTCTCCTCCAGACTCCTCTGTCTTCCTCCTTCTCCTCCAGACTCCCGTCTTCCTCCTTCTCCTCCAGACTCCTGTCTTCCTCCTTCTCCTCCAGACTCCTGTCTTCCTCCTTCTCCTCCAGACTCATCTGTCTTCCTCCTTCTCCTCCAAACTCCTCTGTCTTCCTCCTTCAGACTCCTCTATTTTCCTTCTCCAGACTCCTGTCTTCTTCCTTCTCCTCCAGACTCCTGTCTTCCTCCTTCTCCTCCAGACTCCTGTCTTCCTCCTTCTCCTCCAGACTCCTGCCTTCCTCCTTTTCCTCCAAACTCCTCTTTCAGCTGCAGATGGAAGGAAGAGAGCCACAGTAATTC
>VIAB01001872.1:46533-59535 GCA_009801035.1 Oophaga pumilio | reverse complement strand
TTGCGATCTCGCTTAGTGTGGCATACCCTTAACACTAATAGGAGTCACATCACATCAGGAAGGGAAAAATGTTAATTTGACCCAATTTAGCCATTTTCAGCTAGGGTGTTCTCACTTTTGTTGCCAGCGGTTTTGACATTAATGGCTGTGAGTTACTTAGAAGGCACCAAATTTACACGGTTATACAAGCTGCACACTGACTACTGTACATTGCATCAAAGTGTCACATCTTCAGTGTTGCATCATGAAAAGATATAAAAATATTTACAGAAATGTGAGGGGTGTACTCACTTTTGTGATATACTGTATATAGAAGTGTGTAGTCAGCTTTGCTTGTGGCTGCGTTGCCGTTAATCAGTTACACAAAGCTTGAGGAAGGTTTGGCATATTTTGAAGAACTAATTTTTCCTTTTTATGTCGCCCCTCTAGTAGAGAGACTTTTTGAAAATACGCAATTCATAAATATCTTTGGGTATGTGCACACAATGGTTTTATTCAGACGGTGCAGCTGACAAGTTATTCCTAGGCAAAGACGCTTCAAGAAAAAACTAGCAGCTTATTTCCTGATGCAGCATTGCATTTTGCTGTCGTTTTCTGACAGTCTTTGTCCTGTAATTTCAACTATTAAGATCGTGCGGCATGCTGATGAAGCCACCCAAAGAATGAACATATTACTACTTTTAACGGATTCATAGCTTCCGAATCCTGCAGTGGTTAAAAATATAAACTGAACATTTGCACAGCAGCGTAGTTTTTACATTGCTGTGGGATTTTTGTGTACTCACCGTAAAATCCTTTTCTCCTAGCCAATCATTGGGGGACACAGGACCATGGGTGTTATGCTGCTGCCACTAGGAGAACACTAAGTAAACGTAGGAAAAAGATTAGCTCCTCCTCTGCAGTATACACCCTCTTGCTGGCTCTCATTAAACCAATTCAGTAACAAAGCAGTAGGAGCTCATAACTATCAATCAAGAATACAATATGTCAAACCAAAGAACAAACACAAGCCATCAGGCTAACAGGGTGGGTGCTGTATCCTCCAATGATTGGATCGGAGAAAAGGATTTTACGGTGAGTACACAAAAATCCCTATTTCTCCTTCGTCTCATTGGGGACACAGGACCATGGAACGTCCTAAAGCAGTCCTTGGGTGGGGAACAACACAACCGCTGAGTCCCCATATACCATCAGACTACAGATGCGTTACTGCCGTTTGCAGAATCCGTCTGCCAAGGGCCGCATCTGCAGAAGCCTGAAAGTGAATATTGCAGTGCTTTACAAAGGTGTACAAGCTGGACCACATCGCAGCTCTGCAGACCTGTTCTGCCGAAGCCTGATGCCGAATGGCCCAAGAAGCGCCCACAGACCAAATGGAGTGTGCCTTAATCTCCGCTGGGATAGACTTGCCTCTGATACGGTAGGACTCATGAATAGCCTATCGAATCCATCTGGCTATTGTAGCCTTTGAAGCGGCTAAACCCTTTCTGTGTCCCTCCGGAAGCACGAATAGGGCATCCGACTTTTGGAAAGACGTCGTCCTCGAGACGTATCTTCTAAAGAGCTCTCACCATGTCCAGTGTGTGGAGAGCCTTTTCGATACGATGGACTGGTGCTGGGCAAAATGAGGTCAAAACAATGTCCTCGTTCAGATAGAAGGAAGAGACAACCTTAGGCAGAAAAGACGGAGGATGTTCTCAAAACTACTTTGTCCTGGTGGAAATTCAGGAAAGGGGCTTGGCAGGACAGAGCCGCCAACTCAGACACGTCTGATCGACGTTATCGCAACCAGAAAGGCTACTTTCCAATAAAGAAAAGTCAGGGACACGTCCTGCAGTGGCTCGAAAGGAACCTTCTGTAGGACACCTAAAACCAAATGAAGGTCCCATGACTCCAACGGCATTTTATAGGGGGGTACTACGTGGGAAACCCCCTGAATGAAGGTCTTCACTTGTAACCTGGTAGCTATCCTGCGTTGAAATAGGACGGATAAGGCTGAAATCTGGCACTTAAGGGAACTAAGTTCGAGACCTGACTCCAGACCAGTTTGGAAAAATTCCAAAATGGAAGGAATGGAAAAAACAAGGGGAGAACGCCCACGGTGTGTGCACCATGAGAAAAAAAAGTCTTCAAGGTGCGATAATAAATGCGCATCAACATGGGCTTTCGAGCACTAATCATGGTGAAGACTACCTTTTGGGAGAATCCGGCTTGGGTTAGAACCCAGGATTCAACGGCGAGGCCATTAAACACAGGGCCCCTGAGTTCTGGTTGCAAATCAGACCCTGGGAAAGCAGATCTGGACGATCTGGCAACCACCAGAGAACGTCGGCGACGATTTGCACCAACTCCACGTACAACGCCCGGCGTGGCCAATCTGGAGTGATCAGGATCACTGGAATCCCTTCCGCTCTGATCTTCCTGATGACCCTCGGAAGTAAAGGGAGCAGGGCAAACACATATGGGAGACTAAATTGATGCTACGGGAGAACTAGTGCATCCGTCCTGATGGCCACTAGGTCGAGATAGCGAGCTATGAACATTGACGTTTATCCTTGAGGTCATCAGAATTACATCCGGAGTCCCCCAGCGCTGGCAAATCTGCTGAAAGACCTCCGGATGAAAGGACCACTCTCCCGGAGCGAGACCCTGACGACTGAGGAAATCTGCCACCCTGTTCTCTACTCACGGGATGTGAACCGCTGAGATGACCGAATGATTCCTCTCGGCCCATCGGAGAATGTGGCTTACTTCGAGCATGGCCCTCTTGCTGAGGGTGCTCCCTGACAGTTGATGTACGCCACCGCCGTGGCGTTGTCTGATTGAATCCGGAAGGGGCGACCTGCCAGAAGGTGATGAAACCGCAGAAGTGTCAATATGATTGCTCGTATCTCCAGAACGTTGATTGAAAGACTTGACTCCAGGGCGGACCAGCGTCCCTGAGCTGTGTGATAACGGAAGACCGCTCCCCAGCAGAGAAGGCTGGCGTCGGTGGTCACCACTAGCCAACGAACCGGGAGAAAGGAGTTCCCCTGATCCAGTGAAGACCTCAACATCCACCTCCTGAGGGTCTGTCTGACCCGCTGGGACAAACGGAAATCGGCGGTCAAGAGAAACAGGGTTCCTGTCCCAAGCCGTCAGAAACGCATGTTGCAGAGGACGGAGGTGTAGCTGGGCGAATGTAACTGCCTCCATTGCTGCCACCATCTTGCCCAGAAGTCCCATACCGAATCGTATGGAGTGAGGAAAAGGGCGGGAAAGCATCCGGGCTTCTTGTTGTAGGGCTGAGACTTTTTCTGGCAGGAGAATTACCAACCCTCTGGAAGTGTCTAGTATCATCCCTAAGAAAAACATCTGCTGAGCTGGCACCGGAGATGACTTGCTTAAGTTTATCATCCAGCCCAGGTGAGAAAGTGTCCACCGTGATACTCACGCACTCCGCCCAAGCTTGGAAAGACGGTCCCTTGATTAGCAGATCGTCTAGGTATGGTAAAACCACTATGCCCCGAGAGTGTAGAATGGACATGACGGCCGCCATGACCTTGGTGAACGCTCTAGGGGTGGTGGCGAGTCCAAAGGGCAAGGCTGTGAATTGGAAGTTTTTCACGAACAGCGAAGCGTAGGAATTTTTGGTGATGGGGAAGATCGGGATCTGCAGGTGAGCATTCCGGATGTCTATGGATGCCAGGAACCCCCCTTCTCCATCGAGGTGATGACTGAACGGAGAGACTCCATTCTGAAGTGTCGAACTCTGACAAACTTAACAGTTTCAGGTCCAGTATGGGCCGCACTGTTCAGTCCTTCTTCGGAACGACAAATAGGTTCGAGTAAAACCCCTTGAACCTGTTGTTTCGCGGAACCGGAACGACTGTCTTCGCGGAGCGCCTCTATGGCTTGGTAGGAGGACACCGCCTGTGCCCGTTTTTGGAGAACGAGACTGGAAAAAACGTGTTGGAGGGCGAGAATAAAACTATTTTGTATCCGGAGGACACCAGATCTCTGACCTACTTGTCATGAACGACCGAGAGCCAGGCTTGACGGAACAAAAGCAGACGGCCACCTACTTTGCTGGTGTCCACCGGATACCGCAATGATTCATTGTGTAGAGAATCTAAGGGATCTGGATCCTTTAGATCTAGACTGTTTCGGCCTGCTCTTCCAGGAATGACTGGGTCTGTAAGAAACCTGGGAACTTCTGTCCATACGCGGGGCCCACCACGATCCGGAAGAGGTGGTCGTAGAGGACCAGCTTGTGTTGCTGTGAAAGGGTCAGAACCGAACTTGCTGTTGACTCTGAAAGGGTCGACTGCACCTTTGCTGGGGGAGAAATTTACTTTTCCCTCCGGTAGCGTCGGAGATAAGTTGATCCAATTTTTCTCCAAATAAGCGACTACTCTGGTAAGGCAGAGAGGTTAAGGACTTTTTCGAAGCAGAGTCCGCTCGCCACTCACTGAGCCATAATGCCCTTCTGATGGTAATGGCGTTCACAGCATCAAGAGAGGCGTGTACCACATAATCCCCGGCCCAAGAAATCTGGTTAGCAAGACTCGCTGCCTCAGGAGGAAGGTTACTGTCCTGAATGGCTTTAGTCAGAGCCTCTGCCCATTCGACCATAGCTTTAGTCACCCAGGTTGCGGCGAAGGATGGAGCGAGAGCGAAGCCAGAAGCTTCAAAGACTGACCGAGCAAGGCCTTCAATCTCACGGTCAGTGGGATTCTTAATTGAGGAGCCATCAGACAAGGATAAGAGGGTTTTGGATGCGAGGTACAGGAGGATCCACTGAAGGAGACTATCCAATCTTTCCTTAGATCAGGCGCAAAGGGATATCTTGTTTCAAGAGGCTATTGCCCTGAGAAACGTTTGGCTGATACCTATGTCTTTGAACAATGTCCTTAAACTCGGGGTGATTGACAAACACCCGATGAGAACGCTTAGTCCTTTTGAAGGACACCGCGTGATCTGTAGTCCAAGTCGAGTCCTCACCCACCCTCAAAGTCTTATAGACTGCTTCTATGAGAGTACCTACTGTGTCCTGATACTCCTGCGAATCCAGGTCTATGGACGCATCAGACTCGTATTCTGAGTCGTGTTCGCTGCGAACCCCTGGAGAGGGGGAGCGAGAAACGGAACTCACGGACGCCGAAGCACGAGAGTGCTCGGAGGGCGTGGTATTGGTCCGTTTTTGTGCGTGTTTTGATAGGGAACCGGCCCTGCTAGTCTACGGTTACTGCACATGCCCTGACTAGAGGAGGGATCCTGGAGAGACTCTATTGCCTTGGCCAGAGAAGCCATAGACCGCGACAGGGACGTCGTCCACTCAGGGGGACTAGATCCACTAGGGTCGGTAGCGGCGGAGAGCTCCTGGATGCATACAGGGTCACAGGCCGTGCAAAATGGAATATTGTGACCCCGGGGCAACGAAGTATGGCAAGTGGTACAGAAGGCGAAAAACACTGTTTTGCTAGCCTTCTTGGATGCCTTAGATTGTGACATAGTGTACCCTTGTGGGTTCCTGGTAGGATACACTGCACTGAGAGTATAGGGCACTACTGCAGAGGGGTTAAGCTCAGCTTTTGCAGCTTACCCAGGTCCTGTGGTCCAAGGGTGATGTCCCTCTGTCCGCGCTCCTCATAGCGCTCTGTCAGCGTTGCTGTGTCAGCCGGACGATGTCCCGCAGCTATGCGCTCGTCACAGTGCTCCTGTCAGAACTGGCGTGTGTGGGATGCCGGAAGATGGCCGCCGAGAGTAGAAGGCGCACTTCTCATTTGAAACGAATAGTGCCCGAAATGTGGGCGGAGCCACACTGGTGGGCTGAGTTGCGGCCTAGTCAAGTAGGAAGCTGGGGGCTAAATTTACAACGCCGGCCAGGGAGCAAGCCGAGGGAGGCCGAAAGCGGCAAAAAAATGCCGCCGGATGCTTGGACACCCCCAGGGACCAGGACCTTCTCTGCGCCCGGGAATGGCCCTCCTGCCGCTGCAGCTACTTACAGAAGCTGGATGCTAGCTGCCTGAAGATCCGGATGGCAGGTGCTGGTCGCTTAAATCCACCTCTATCCTCCATCCCTTGGATAGGGAGGTGAAGAGGGACTGTCTGCCTCCTTCCATCATCCGCTTTGTCAATGGTGATGCAGTGGGGACTGCATGGACGCCATAGAGGGCCTCTGTACGTCCTATGGGTTCAATCCCTTAGGATGGGACAGGGCTATTTGTCCGGCTATAGGCCTGGATCCAGAAGGGAGTAAAGGGAGGCGACACTCCCTGTTCCCATCTGTTGATGGTGTGGGGAGATCGGGACCCGTTTCCCCTAAAATGAGCCTAGGCACGGCATACAAACGGTGCAGGAGTGGGTACGGGGAGGCGACAATCCGCGTTCCCGCCTGTTGATGGTTTGGGGAGATCGGACCCTTGAAAGGATCCGTTGCCCCTGTAGTCCATTGGAAAAAAAAAGGTAAAATGTAAAAAATAGAGTAAAAAATAAAATAAAAAATTGTGGTCTGAAGACCAGACCCAAGTGCCTCCTACAGACACCAAGCAAGAACTGGTTCAATCAAAGCCAGCAAGAGGGTGTATACTGCAGAGGAGGAGCTAATCTTTTTCCTATGTTTACTTAGTGACCTGCTAGTGGCAGCAGTATAATACCCATGGTCCTGTGTCCCACCAATGAGGCAAAGGAGAAAATGATTTTGATTTTTTTGCAGTGCTTTATTGGGCTTGATCCAGGCCCTTAAACAGCAAGTATTTACTGAAAAATAAATTTCTGGCAGAATGTATGGGTTTGCTCCCTCCTAGTCCTCTGCTAGCTTTTTTTTTCTGTTCTGCATGGCAGGTGACATCCTCTTCTGCAACTTCCTTCAATTTACGTCTGACAGTAGGTCTTGGGCCAGGCATATTGTATCGTCAACAAGGAAGATGCAGAAAAGGATGTTTTTTAAAAAAAAAATACAAAAGCAAGCAATACAGAGGAGCATGAAGCCAATCAAAAAAAACAACAAGATTTTGGGTACTCACAGTAAAATCTGTTTCTCGGAGCCTTCATTGGGGGACACAGGAAAATATTGTTCGCCATCAGAGTGCTCCCCCTCCTGAGTAGGTGACACCCCTATCTCAGTCAACAGCTGACCTAACCAAGGTATCCCTCACTTTGGTCTCAGTCTTGGAACGGCTTACTAATCCTACCACTGTCAGTGGGTCACAATTACCCACTCAGAACATTGGTCTGACTCCAGCGCCTTAGAAGCGTCTGATGGAGATGATGCCGTGAACTAATGCGGGAGCGCCTTGTAAAATTTCTGGCCTTCCTGCTAGGGGCATTCCTTTGGTTATGCGAGAGGTTAACAGCCGACGCATCCAAGGTGGGTAATTGTGACCCGCTGACAGTGGTAGGCTTAGTAAGCCGTTCCAAAACCGAGACCAAAGTGAGAGATACCTTGGTTAGGTCAGCAGTCGACTGAGATAGGGGTGTCACCTACTCAGGAGGGGGTGCACTTTGGTGACGAACAATTGTTTCCTGTGTCCCCCAATGAAGCGAGAGAGAAAAAAAATTGTAGACAGCAAAAGACAGCTGAGCCCAGAGACTGGTTGCAGCAGTCATGCACTGTAGATGGGACGTGACTGATGCAGCCATGTCAGCAATGTCCGGGGACAGCGGAGGAGAGGCGAGGGGTAACTAAAGCGGATTTTGTCATTTTTACTAAGAGGATGTCTAAAGAGAAAAAAATGCAACCTGGGAAACCATTTAACTGTAATAACAGAAAGGCAAGGACAGCACAAGGTCTTTATTTCTATGGAGGAAAAGCAGCTTTGCTTCTCATGGTTAATAGAAAACAATAAGTCGGGATACTACACCTGTCATCTAGAGTCATATCCATGTCGAGTACGACGCTTTTCCACTCCTGCTCCTCTAGACGCCATATTCGAGCTGTTCCATCTTTGCTTCCACTTACAAATCTGAAAAAAATTACTTCTGTTATGAGTAAACTCATCACGTGTCGCTGGAGCGTCCCCCTCTCCCCCAACTACTTGGCCATCTCTGACAGTCACATAACAATAAGTGGGGGAAGGAGCAACTGAATTGGTGTTTTTGCACTTTTTCCTTTAACATTTTTTCTTTCCTCGTCGACATTGCCGTACGAGCACTTTTATTTTTTTCGGGACGAGCTGTAGTTATGAATGACAACACTCCCTTTACAGAAAAAAAAAATGCAATTCAAATCTTGTTTTAATGGCTTGTGTGGTAAAAATGACCTGGTAATGGGATTCTTTAGGACAGCAAGTTTACAGCGATGCCAAACTTTCACTTTATTCATCAGTGATTAACAAAGTCACTGCAGCATAAAAAAAAAAATTAAAAAAAAACTTTGCTTCTCCATTTTGTGAGACCCTTACTTAAAGCTGTGGTTGATTCTGATAGAGGCAGATACCAGCTGTGCAACACAGAGAAGGTACTGTGTGCGATCAATCTCTAAATCCACTCCATACTCCCCCTGCACTTGGATGACTTGTACTTATGTTACACGGTAACGGATTTTAAAGGAACACCGTAATTCCCAAAGATAAAAATATATTTAAAAAAATCCCCTACCTTTCAGTGTTGTAGGAAAACAAAATGCTGTCGACTATATCCTGCAATGTAAACACAATTCTGTTACAAACAAAAAGCAATTTCCTGACCGACAAACAAGCGCCAGGGCACTCACAGGCCTGAAGCTCTACCTTCAATGGGGGTACACCACTGTCTAAAGTATTGTATCAGAGTTTTGGGGGGCACAGGACACATTAACACTGTATAATATGTTTTAGGAAATACCACTGTTAAGGTACAAGAGTCTAAAATCCAAAAATTATTTCCGTATATTTCTCTCAGTTTTGATTGTAATGTGATAACATAGAAGACAAATGAGGGAGGTTCTGCAGGGAATACGCCAATTACTGCACATTAGTTTAATGTTACTAAATTAAAAGGAACCTTGTTCCTGTTTCTAGACCAATGAACTCTTAGACTTTCATTCAAGTATTCCAGTAATATTTTGTTACATGCAGATGAAAATATTGCAAAATTAACTTCAATACATCAGCTTGATGTATGTCAGTCAGCCAGGACTAGTCCAGTGAGTCTACTGACACTAATCCGAGTCTCGTCCTTTGACTGACAGTCCCCGCACTGATGGCATCTTCGGATTCTGCTCCTCCCGGATACTATGTTATGATGAGCTATAAGAGCTGTGAAAAGGGAACATAGGAGCCTGGAGGGTGCAAATTGAGAAGATGCCAATACTACGGGGACTGACAGTCACTGTTAGGGGGATGTGAACCAAGTCAACTGAACCTGGACTAATCTTCATCTTAGTGAGTACTCTTCTTACTGGACTTGTCTGAGCAGATATATGCAAGCTGATTTAACTCAAATATTACCAGTTGTATAAAACAAATAGTGAAGTATTTGAGTATAAGGACTAATAGTTCATGGCTTCAGTCTAGAAGAGTTGGAGGATCAAATAGTTTCCCTTTAACGCATTGTAAAGAAAGTTGAGGTACTCACGTTATGGTCTTCAAGTTCTGACACTTTCGCAGGGGTTTCATTTCCAAAATAATAGAGTCTGATAACGTGGTCGCTGCCACCGACCGCCAAAAAAATTCCACCTGCAACACACAAAAGTGTGAGGTAGTAGAATTGGACCATGTTCACACATGACAGATTTCATAACGCCTGTAAGTGAATAGTGAGAGCAGAGGATCCGCATGCCCATCTCTCCATTCATTCACCAACAGGATGATACAGAGACCGGCATACTGGGCATGATGGGAGTCAGGGCATCACATGCCTTGAACATAGGTGCAGGTCCTATAGGATTAGTAGCGGCTGACTGAGAACGTTTGCAGATTTTCCATATGCAGCAAAACTGAAAGGAAGCTCAATGGCGCAGATACCCTTCTATATAGAGGTGCATGTATACGCCAGAACATTAGACATGAACAACCCCTTTAAGGTCACCTGCTAAATACTAACATACTGTAATTATACAGACACATACAAGTCATAATACAATAATGGAGATCACTGCTCACCGGCACTGCACGAAGAACACAGCATCTGAGCTCCAGGTCCAGACTTTTCAATGAATTTCAGGGGATGCTCACTGATAATAATGAAGGGAAAAAATAAAAATACATAAAGAAATAATAAATATAAAGAATTCTGCATAAAAGTGGTGGTACGTACTTGAACTGTAAGGTATCCACATCCCATTGCCATAGGCAGACTGTAGCATCTCCGCCGGTAGACACCAAGTATCGGGTAGAACCTTTGACCAGTGGGCTGAACTAAAAAAGAAAAATCATATAAAGATTCACGCTTATTCATTACGCTGGTTTATATAGCGCCAACATATTCTGCAGCGTTTTACAGGCTTTGTGAACTCCAATGGGGACTGCGTGCACAATCAGAAATCCCGATCGTTAAGTCTTTGGAGTGTGGTAGGAAACCCAGACAAACATGGGGAGAACATACTAACTCCTTGCAGATGTTGTCCTTGGTGGGTTTTGAACCCTGGACCTCAAGGCTGGAAAGTAATGCTAACCACTGAGCCATGTGAGTAAGCTGGGTTCATACAGGTGTATTTCAAGGTCTGTAGACTGCAATGCCAGGTGGCCCGAACACTGGTTTCCTGACCAAAATTTACAGCCATCTGTGTTTATGAGGCTGCAAGTTTGAATTGGGAGAACTGCGCTCAGCTCAGGCGTTGTGGTTAGTATATGAACCAAGAAATGCACCAGTCTGAACTTGGTCTTAATTAGGTTGTCACCCAGTTAGTTTGTTTTTTTTCATTTTATGCTGCATAGTGAAGTTAAAGGTTTGTCTTCATTTCCTATGTTCAGGAGCGCAGCGCTCCTCTCCCTCCTGCCTAGATGCCTGCCATGGTAAAGCAGCGTGCTAGAATCATAGAATCATAGAATAGTAGAGTTGGAAGGGACCTCCTGGGTCATCTGGTCCAACCCCCTGCTCAAAGTAGGATTTTCTAAATGATCCCAGACAGATGTCTGTCCAGCCTCTGTTTGAATACTTCCATTGAAGGAGAACTCACAACCTCTCGTGGCCGCCTGTTCCACTCATTGATCACCCTGTCAAAAAGTTTTTTCTAATATCTAATCTGTGTCTCCTCCCATTCAGTTTCATCCCATTGCTTCTAGTCTTTCCTTATGCAAATGAGAATAAAGATAATCCTTCTACAATGTGACAGCCCTTGAGATATTGGTAGAAAGCTATTAAGTCTCCTCTCAGTCTTCTTTTTTGCAAGCTAAACATTCCCAAATCCTGTAACCGTTCCTCATAGGACATGGTTTGCAGACCGGTCACCATTCTGGTCGCTCTTCTCTGAACTTGCTCCAGTTTGTTGATGTCTTTTTTAAAATGTGGTGCCCAAAACTGGACACAGTATTCCAGATGAGGTCTGACCAAAGAGGAGTAGAGGGCAATAATGACCTCACGTGATCTAGACTGTATGCTTCTGTTGATACATCCTAGAATTGCATTTGCCTTTTTTGCTGCTGCATCACACTGTTGACTCATGTTCAGTCTGTGATCAATTAGTATACCCAAGTCTTTTTCACATGTGCTGTTACTTAGCCCTATTCCTGCCATTTTGTATATGCTTTTTTCATTTTTATTGCCCAGATGTAGTACTTTGCATTTTTCCCTGTTAAAAACCATTCTGTTAGTTGCTGTACACTGCTCCAGTTTATTTATATCGTTTTGAATCCTCTCTTTTTGCTCCCGATTACAAGAGATGATTTTTTATTTATTTATTTTTTTTAATAAGAGGCAAATTGCAAAGTTGCTTGTTTTTACACCATGCAGCTTTACCCATTTAGAAAGAAGAGATAACACCTTTGGAGATTACGTTAATGACAAATCTATAGCACTGTTGGAGGCGGAGATAAACACATTCGGACTTTGACAACCCCTTCTGAATCCCCATGATCCCCCTTGTAAAATAACACCTATATCCGCACCAGAGGTGTCAGCACTGGCTCTCCTGGGAATCACGTCCCATTGTTATATCACCCGATCCCTGCGGTCAGTCAGCGATGGCTTCACTCTCCCAGTCTTCAAATGTACCATACACCCAGAGGAAGTGAGAGCAGCCCTATAAGTGTCCATGCCGGTTATACTGAGCAGTAATGCCGTGCTGATTGCTTCCCATGATCCAAAACTCCATTATACTGTTAAACACTGTCACAATGGACAAAAAACGAAGATAGAAAAAAAATAAACATATACCCTGCTGTAAGTAAAAGCAGTAGTGCCAAGAGCCAGTATGGGTATAGACACAGGGTGCTATTGTATGGTGCTCCTATGTAAGGCACCATGTCCTCTAAAAGCATTGCTACTAGGAGAATGTGTGTCTATAAAAACAGATTTGCACCACTGCAAATGCAAATTTGCAGCAAGTGAATTAGGCTCTAATCAATTGGGTGATGGCGAAGGGATGGGATGAATAAACGCAGCTTTTATTATTGGAAATGATGCTTACAAGTAATGAGGTAACAGCCCCCGAGTGGCCTTGTAGCACCGCCATAGGCGCACAGGTACGGAGAGACCACACTCTGATGATCTTTTCACAGCTTGCAGCAGCAATCAGGGTGTTTTCACAGTTCACAGTAAGTTCAGAGATCTCGGCTGAGTGACCTCTTAGTGTGGCTAGCAGCCGTCCATCAAGTGCAGACCAGATCTTAACCAAGCAGTCATCTGAGCCCTGAGGTGGGGTTACAAAAATGAGAAAAATTATCAAAGACATGCAATGTCATCATCTGAACACGAACAGCTTTGTCTACACAAGTTTTACATATTGCACTGAGCATACAGGAAGAAGCGGTTAGAACAGGTAGACAACACAGCTGTGATCAACCGTGACCCTCTACACCATGCTCGGTGAACTTTTCCCCCCCAGCACAGCGGCCAGCAGCCAAAGCAGAGAGCAGCAGCCAGCCAAAGCAGAGAACAGCA
>VIAB01001872.1:20073-34075 GCA_009801035.1 Oophaga pumilio | reverse complement strand
TCTTCCTTCAACCTTAATAACTATGTTACTATGTTACCTTTCTGAAAGACCGTAATGCAGTGGAAAGTTCCCAATATTGGAGGAGGCTTATAAGGAAGGTTTAGGCTTGAAAGCGGGCTTCTTGGAATTGGGAGGGTCAAAAGGACCTCTCATCACGTCTGCAGGAAGTGTCACAAAAGGAGTGAAAAAACCTATGGAGCGCCAATAATTGTGAGGATGAACACGCTTGTCCCCAGTAGCATCCTTGACAATGTCATGTAGGCGCTTTCCAAAGAATAAAACGAAAGCGAGAGACCAAGCATAACATGTGGGAGAATAGCAGGTGGAACATATCTATCCCATATCTTCTGATGTCCGCAGGGTCACAGATCGTGGGGACACTGGCACTTTACTGCAGCGTAAGTGATAAGGGATGAGAGAACAGCTATGAAATGGCTTCTAAAGTGAGGTACACTACAATGGAGTGCACGGTGTATACTCCCCAAGATGGTGAGAATAAGGTGGGGGACATCCAAACCCCCGGGGTGGGGGGGAATGTAAAAAGGAAAATACATGAACAAGACACTTGGCTAAAACAGAGCAGCTTAGTGTGAAGAGAGTGTAGACAAACAGGCAGAGCCAACACTTCTACTACACAGCGCTGAGCATCCAAGTGGTAGATCGTATACCCATAGTGAGTCCTTCAATGCTATTAACGAGAGGATTATTCAGGCATTCTAAAACAGATTTTCAAAGTAAAAACACCAGTCTCATCAGGACTATAAAAAAATTTAATAATGTATACAATTTTTATTGTGAAATCTGGTGACAGATAAGCGTAAACCCCTAATCAATATGTGACATGACAAACATGAGTGTCATGCACTTGTTTCTGACCACAGAAATCAGACCCATATCCGATCTGCTCACCACTTAGATGCCTCGTGTATCCAAGCGTGTATAACGGGTGCAGAGATTGACCCCTTTATCACTATCACCCCCTCCTCCCTTCACAATGCGATTGCAAGGTGCTGATGACCTGTCATGGTAACTAATGGGTTACTGCAGCTTCGGCTTGCCATTTTTTGAGAGTCTAAAACATAAGCAGATTATGCTATTTTTTAACACTATTACACACGACAAAATAAAAAAGTATGAGGAAAAGATGTGCAAAACAGGAAATAAAAATATATTTTATGGTCACAGCAGAAAGTGGCCAATAATCACTAATAAAATACTAACTTTTTTTTTAATGAAAAGTAGTATGTTCTCTTCTAGTCTGCAGCTGAACATGTGAGCAGGATACAACCTGCCGAGTACGGGGAAAGAAACATACTCGGTCACTTTTTACTCACTGCGATCCTATTTATGACTATGCTGGAAACCAGAGATCAATGTGTGCTACATAAGAGTGCAGGGTCAATATGGAAGTACGGGGCCACAGCTGAGGGAAGTGTCCAGATAGGAGAAGGGGCACACATGCACATGACACTAGGAACAGGCTATGTCCACACATGGACATTGCAGTATTTTAACTAGATAGGCCACTGAAGGGTTGCATATTAGTAAATTAACTATATTTTTGCATATGGAAGTACGCTGCTAACAAATCCCCAACATAGCGTAAAACACTCACCATTTCATCATATGTTCTCTGGTGTTCATTTCCGTGCCAATCCAATCTGTTTGGAAGAAGCTGTTAAATGGAAAGTTAGGAGAAAAAGATAAAAAATATATTATAATCAGTTTATCACTGAAACCAACAAGGTACGTGGTCCCCAATGACTTACAACACGCGTCTCATTGAGGAGAGTAACACTGCGGGGTGTAGACTAAGCTTTAGGTGCCCTCACTGCAGGCTGGATGCACAGAGCCCAGGGCTCCTTTCTAAATCCCCAATGAGGACTTGTTCCATAGTCCCCGAACGAAGAAAGACGTTCTCTGGGCACCAAACTGAAGAGTGTCTGAGCCATGATGAAAAAGTCAATGACAGCGAAGAACTGGCCTTAGGGCAGCGGGGGAGCTCCTTAGATGGTTTACTGGGAGGCAGTTTAAAAGCATGACACTACAGAATAGTCCTGTAAGATCATTATGGATGGTGGTGAAAGGCATTTACCATCCAGATACACAGCATGTACAGTCATGGCCAAAAGTTTTGAGAATGACACAAATATTAATTTTTACAAAGTCTACTGCTTCACTTTTTCTAATGGCAATTTGCATATACTCCAGAATGGTATGAAGAGTGATCAGCTTAACAGCAATTACTTGCAAAGTCAATATTTGGCTAGAAAATGAACTTTATCCCCCAAAACACATTTCAACATCATTGCAGCCCTGCCTTAAAAGGACCAGCTAACCTCTTTTCAGTGATTGCTCCATTAACACAGGTGTGGGTGTTGATGAGGACATGGCTGGAGATCAATCTGTCATGATTAAGTAAGAATGGCACCACTGGACACTTTAAAAGGAGGCTGGTGCTTGGCATCATTGTTTCTCTTCTGTTAACCATGGTTATCTCTAAAGAAACACGTGCAGTCATCATTGCAATGCACAAAAATGGCCTAACAGGGAAGAGTATCGCAGCTAGAAAGATTGCACCTCAGTCAACAATCTATCGCATCATCAAGAACTTCAAGGAGAGAGGTTCCATTGTTGCCAAAAAGGCTTCAGGGCGCCCAAGAAAGACCAGCAAGCGCCAGGACCGTCTCTTAAAAGTGTTTCAGCTGCAGGATTGGGCTACCAGCAGTGCAGAGCTTGCTCAGTAATGGCAGCAGGCAGGTGTGAGTGCATCTGCACGCACTGTGAGGCAGAGACTCTTGGAGCAAGGCCTGGTCTCAAGGAGGGCAGCAAAGAAGCCACTTCTCTCCAGAAAAAACATCATGGACAGACTGATATTCTGCAAAAGGTACAGGCAATGGACTGCTGAGGACTGGGGTAAAGTTATTTTCTCTGATGAATCCCCTTTTCGATTGTTTGGGACATCAGGAAAACGCCTCATTCGGAGAAGACAAGGTGAGCGCTACCACCAGTCTTGTCTCATGCCAACTATTAAGCATCCTGAAACCATTCATGTGTTGGGTTGCTTCTCAGCCAAGGGAATCAGCTCTCTCACAGTCTTGCCTAAAAACACAGTCATGAATAAAGAATGGTCCAGAATGTCCTCCAAGAGCAACTTCTCCCAACCCTCCAAAAGCAGTTTGGCGATCAACAATGCCTTTTCTAGCATGATGGAGCACCTTGCCATAAAGCAAAGGTGATAACTAAATGGCTCAGGGAACAAAACAGAGATTTGGGGTCCATGGCCTGGAAACCCCCCAGATCTTAATCCCATTGAGAACTTGTGGTCAATCATCAAGAGACGGGTGGACAAACAAAAACCTAAAAATCCTGACAAAATGAAAGCATTGATTGTGCAAGAATGGACTGCTATCAGTCAGGATTTGGTCCAGAAGTTGATTGACAGCATGCCAGGGAGAATTGCAGAGGTCCTGAAGAAGAAGGGTCAACACTGCAAATATTGACTTGTTGCATTAACTCATTCTAACTGTCAATATAAGCTTTTGTTACTCATATGTTTGCAATTATTATATTTCTGTCTGTGATAAAAACATCTGTCAAACACATAAAAACCAGAGGGCAGCAGATCATGTGAAAATATAATATTTGTGTCATTCTCAAAACTTTTGGCCATGACTGTATGCACCTTCAGCGGGTATCGCGCATGCATCCCATTCTAATGAACAGGGCAGAAGCATGATCAGCAGTTTTGCACATGCCCACGTGGGAAAGCGATGTCATCGGAACCAATCATTGAAAAACCCCTTTAACATTTTAATTGACCTGCCATAAAAGCCTTTCATTTGCTCTAGAAGGACACCGTGATAAAAGTGGTACTTACATTGTGTTGATTCAATTCTTGGATCAGCATCTGGAAAGAAAACAAAGACGGTCAATAAACTAGTCCTGTGCATAATCATCAACACTCGTCATAAGCAAGAAGACTGTAACAAGGTCTATGGCCCTTTACCATTTCATGGTACTTAAAGGGTTATTCTCAAGTTCTTTTAATGGAGCTTTGTCCAAGAAATATCATCACTCCTTGCGGAGATCAACATACTAAGCATGCCGAGATGAGGAGACTTAAAGCTGCAATGCTCCTCCGGGAAATATGCAAATTATGCAAATTGTCTCTTCAGAGAGGAAGAGAGCTAGAATTCTAGTGCCACCTATTGGAAGGTAGCAATCCTACAAGTCAATGTCGACCCTTTTGAGCCTTATCACATGACCTAGGATAATAGCCAAACCAGAATCTCAATTTGCAGACACTGTGTTTCGGGGTACTGCCCCTCGTCAGTGCAAAGCGGAGACCTGGTTTGGCTGTGTGAGAGGCGTCAGAACATTGACCAAGAAATATCGTCACTCCTTGCGGAGATCAACATGCTAAGCATGCCGAGATGAGGAGACTTAAAGTCGCAATGCTCCTCCGGGAAATATGCAAATTATGCAAATTGTCTCTTCAGAGAGGAAGATAGCTAGAACTCTAGTGCCACCTATTGGAAGGTAGCAATCCTACAAGTCAATGTCGACCCTTTAACAATGGAGCTTGTAAGCCCTGAGCTAAAGCTGGCGGCACTGCTAGAGCACACAATTTGGGCAGCTTCTGGGCCACTGCGTTCCTCCTAAGTTGCTTGCAGCGCGCCAATGAGTGCCCAGTTTGGCCTAGCGGTAAAGCCTTGATACTGGACAAACTGTGAATCAATCACCAGAATATTAATCTCTAGTTGGAAGTCGGAAGGCCGGGAATCAGCGCTCTGGAGCTAAACGATAAGATAATCCCTTTGAAGTGGTTTTCTCAACATCAATAATTGTTTAATTTTAAAACAACCTGTAAAAACAAGCAATTTTATTAAAAATCCTCACTTTATTGCATTGTTTAATACCTCGTTGTTTAGTTACCAGACCGCTTTCATCCCCAATAGTTGACAATCCTATTTCAGGTAAATGTTAGGCTCCATATAAGTTTTAATCAATCTTCTGATAGATCAGACACAGAAACCGTCATCTCTGGTGTTTCCATCCAAGCCGACCACATCTGGTCACATTTATGGTGAGATTTTCAGGACGTGCATAACATTTTATAAAAACGGGAATATCTGTTAACTAGATTACTCCAACAAGCATGCGGAGGGGTTTGGTTTTACCATGTCGTGTACTCGAAAACGGGAAAAAAAATTCCAAGTGCGGTGAAATTGCAAAAAAAAGTGCAATCCCACACTTGTTTTTTGGTTGGGTTTTTTGCTAGGTTCACTAAATGCTAAAACTGTCCAGCCATTATGATTCTCCAGGTCATTACGAGTTGATAGACACCAAACAAGTCAAGGTTCTTTTTTATCTAAGTGGTGAAAAAAAAAAGTTGCTAAAAAAAAAAAAAATTCGATACCAGTAACGTCTCCATTTCTCGTGATCTCGGGTCGGGTGCGGACTTATTTTTTGCGTGCCGAGCTAACATTTTTAATGAAACCATTTTGGTGCAGATACGATCTTTTGATCGCCTGTTATTGCATTTTAATGCAATGTCGAGGCGACCAAACAAACGTAATTCTGGCGTTTTGATTTTTTTTTATCGCTACGCCGTTTAGCGATCAGGTTAATACATTTTTTTTTAATGATAGATCGGGCGATTCTAAACGCGGTGATACCTAATATGTGTAATTTTTTTTTCTGTTGTTGAATGTGGTGAAAGGGGGGTGATTTAGACTTATTTTTTTCATATTTTTAAAGCTTTTTTTTTTTTTTTTTTTTTTTTTTTTTTACTTTTTGCATGCTTCAATAGTCTCCATGGGTGGCTAGAAGCTGCCATAGCTTGATCCCCTCTGCTACATAGAGGTGATGCTCAGATCGCCGTATGTAGTAGAATTACTGCATTGCTATGACCGCCGACCACAGGGTGGCGCTCATAGCAATCCGGCATCAACAACCATAGAGGTCTCCAAGAGACCTCTGCTTGTTATGCAGACGTAATGCTGACCCCCGATCATGTGACGGGGGTTGGCGGTGAGCGTATTAACGGCCCGATGTTCAGGAGCGCGTGTTAAATGCCGCTGTCAGCGTTTGACAGCGGCATTTAACTAGTTAATAGGCGCGGGCGGATCGCAATTCCACCTGCGCCTATTGCGGGAACATGTCAGCTGTTGAAAACAGCTGACATGTCCCGGCTTTGATGCGCGCTCACCGCCACAGCCTTCATCAAAGTAGGGGTACTGACATCAGACGTACTATTCCGTGCAATGGCAGTAAGGGGTTAAAGATTAAAACCAAAGAAAAGAATGTGTGCATATACCCTAATGAAAATAAATAAGTAAAAGCAAGGGCACTGAATAACACAGGGTACTTAGTAAATATTGTATTTGATAAAAAAAAAAGCATAAAGCTGTCCCACCGCGACAAGGTGTACCCAGATTGGGACAGTACCTACACTGTCTAATGTTAAAATCTACCTAGTGTGAATTGTGGCAATGAGTCTCCGGGTCCCAACCGGACACCCAGCTTTGGAGGGACTATATAGAAGTGCCCAGCTCACTGAGAAGGGGGCCACACCCTATTTGTACTGAACACAAAAAAACTAAAGGAAAACAAAAAACAGAGCCGGAGAATGACTTGGATAACATGAATGATGTAAAAACAAGTTCATACTGGCCATGGAAACAAAACCAAAGAAAAGACAATGTGTGCATATACCCTAATGAAAATAAGTAAGTTATATGTTAAGGATTAAGAACGGCTTGTGAGTGTATGGATTAGAGGCTGTCCACTACTTTTACATTAATTACCTATCCTAAGGATAGTCCATCAACGTCTGAAACCCGGCGGCCACCGGCCAGAAGTACTCGCTTGCCGAGCTGCTCCGTCATCTGGCAGTGGCCAGGGCTTGGTACTACACACCCGCCTACTATTCAAATCAATAGGAGGGCAGATGTGTGGTACCAAACCCCAGCCACTACAAGTAGACAGAGCATCTCAGCAAGAGAGTCCTTCCGGCAGGCGACACCGATAGCCGCTGATCAGCAGGGGTGCCGGGTGTCGGACCCTGGCCGATCAGATATTGATGACCTATCCTAAGGATAGGTTATCAATGTAAAAGTAGTGGACGGTCGCTGTTACTATACAGACACCATGACTGTTGAGTCAAGTGACTACAACGCCATGACGCAAGAGTTTCATAAAGCATGCGCGCCATATAAAATACATCTGTAGCAGAATCCGGGTACTGATTTAGAAATATAGGGACATGTATATGCAATGGAAGGCAGTGGTGGGGCACAAATCAGCTGTGAGTAGGGTTGAGCATTCCGATACCGAAACCCGGTTCCGATACCTGAAATCCAATGTAAGTCTATGGGAACAAAATATCGGAATATTTTTAATTCCGATATTTTGTTCCCATAGACTTACATTGGATTTCAGGTATCGGAACCGGGTTTCGGTATCGGAATGCTCAACCCTAGCTGTGAGGTTCACTTTAACATACCAGCTCTTTTGGGGGGTTTTGGGGGGTGTGGGGGGGGAACTAAGAAATGAAGTACAGAAATTAGACAATACTATAAAAGTCTGAATTAGTAGGAGCCACAAAGTTGTTCACACAGGATTCACAATGAGGATTAAAGAGACACATAGGCAGATAATAGATGTTAAGTGCGCCACTACCCCATCTATACTACAGCTCTGAAACAGAACTGCATCACAAGATATTTCACCTTAGATTGGAACTTAAACACCCTCAAACATTTTTCATTTTTAATTGACACCATGTTGGGATAGCATAAAAACTACTTTTTTATCACTCATTTTTTTTGTTAACAGATCAATTTGATTTAATTCATATTCTGATAGATGGGCTTTTTATGGACATGGTAAGACCAAGTGTATTTCTTTATATCTTTATTTGTAATGGCAGAAAAGGGAAGGTGTTTCAATGCTTTTTTTTTTTACATTTTTCCCCACCCACTTTTTACTTTGCTAGTCCCCTTAGGGGACTCGAATATGCAATAATCTGATTGCTTGTACTATACACAGCAATGCAACAGTACTTCTGTATATAGCAAAAATCATGGTCTCCTTTGAACACAGCTGTTATGACAGGAACAGGGGGGTTGCCAAAAAGTGATGAGCGACCGTGCACAGATATAGCGTTATTCGAGTATGCTCGGGTGTTGTCCAAGTACCACGAGGGCTCGAGTAAGATGTTAGAAACCCTGCGGTTGCATGATTCGTGGAAATCCCGTGTTTTGCAGCTGTTAACCGCAAATCATGTAGCCACAGGGACCCCAACATCTTAATCGAGTCCTCGCGATACTCGGACAACACCCAAGCATGCTCAGATAACGCTATACCCGAGCACACTCGCTCATCAATAGTTAGCCACGGCTGGAGATTTGCTTTTAGCTACAGATCCTGGTTTTCACATCCTCCATGGCCGTCGGATGGGCATGAAAGCACGGCCTCCGAGGTATGTATGGTGCGTCAATTAAGCCGGGGGCAGCACATCCAGCTTCACTATGCAAACCCCAGAATATGTGACGGGGACTTGATTGAAGTTACTGGATGAGGATTAGTCAAGGGGTGCAAACCAACGCTTCACTGGATTAGACTGCGCTAATTTGTATTTTGTATGTGGCAGTATACAAATCGATTTTGCATAACTAGATGCAACCCAATGGGGGTGGTTTAATAACATCTGGGGGATTGACCGGTTCCCTTTAACGTGACCTATAGCCTGAATTGCTCTGTCAATGGAGTTGTGTGAGGTCTTATTTGCATTGAGCGCAGTCGTTTATTTCTATACCATACGGTGTACATGGCCCCGATTCTTTTGATTCCACAAAACTTTACCGCCAAAAATGTGGCAGAAAAAGTTGCTAAATATTCAAACAACTCAAAGCTGCACCTAAAAACTTTGCAAGTTGCAGTTTTCATGCCAGTTTCTCCACCAAAATGGGCACAGCTGGGGTAGGACAATATGCGACGTTCCTGGCGCTGGAAATCTCAGTCCAGTCCACTTGTCAGATACTCCTGATTTATTAAGAGTTGTGAGTGTCCATCTCCAGCACAGCCCCTTCTATGACCAGGGTGAATAACGCTGATTTTGATGAATAGATTTTTTTTTTAATCGCTTTGTCTTCCAACTTCGCAGAAGGTGCAGCAGAAAAAATAAAATGGTCATTGAGAAATTAAACAATTTTATATTTTGACAGATTGGTCTTTCATAGATGCAACAAAAACAAATATATTTTTTTTACCTTTTTCTATATTTTAAACTAGGCAAAAACAGTGGTGATACAAATTTAGGATTTTTAGATTAAAAATAAACATTCCCATTTGATTGCTGGCATTATATATTGCAATACTGTATAATATAGTAAAAATTTATCTGCTTTGAGGCTCAACCTGAGGCTGAATTTCATAGGACAATCAACATAGCAGCAATGCGGTGCCTCAGGACGGTAATGGCAACCTATCAGCACCCCGCAGTCATATCGCACAAGGAGGCCTCAGACACCCAGGCAGGATGGGGTTCCTTAACATGCTCCGACTGCCGCTGTTAAGAGGCAGATGTTCACCGTGTTACACAGCCGGCATCTGCCCTGAGTGAAGCTGGCTCAGATTCCGGCTCGCTGCGTGACTTCCATATTTGTCAGAGTGTTAAGAGGCTAATATCACATTAGGACTTGAAAATTACAACATCCTATCAAACCGATTTACTGCCGATTTGCCTATTCCCTTTCCTCCTAGGAGGCAGAGTGGTTGCACAGTGAACGATTGTGAGACGAGGCAGGCATGTAGCACGCAGGAGAAATCACAACCGGCAGGCTCGGTATTTTTAACCCATGGGGGAGGAACGGCTGTTGCTGGGCTTACGTGTCGCTTGTCGCTGTATTATATAGTCAAAGTTCACACACAGTGACTGGAGAGACATCAGCTGTAACAACTGCTAAGCTTAGGGCAAAAAAAATAAATATTACTGACAGTTGGTACATATTAAAAACCTATACTCACCTGACCACGGCAGGTCCCACAGGTCCTGCTGCCACTTTGAACGGTGGGTGTACATGCAGACCACGGAGCGGCTGCTGCTGGATCCCGGCAGGACAGTATATAGTTTATTATACAAAGCCACTGGTAAAACTTTACATTTTGCCCAGACAATCCATTTAAGTCAAGATTCACTCACTAGTTCTAAATGCTACGAGACATTGACAAGGGAAGGAAAAGATGCAGCATTGGAGGTTATGTTTAGCTTGCTTAAAGGGGATGTTGAGAACTTCTAAAACTAATAGATCGGTCATTGATATCAGATTGGAGAGGGGTCCGTCAACCGGAAACCTAAGTGATCGGCTGTCCCCACTGAGGTCCATGCACCGGGCAGTGACCGTTCTCTCTTCCCATTGAAGTGGATGTGTTCCCAGAACACCTGAGCCGGGGCGGTGCACATTATATATATACACACACACACACAAAAGGGTTGTCCACGACACATCGTATAAATTAAGGATTAACAAAAATAATATGGCGGCTCCTGCCAGATATGAACACTAATTCCTGTGAATAAGCCACAAAAGTCTGCAGTAAGCAAAATAATCCATCAAGAGTCACGTACCTGTGCAGATTTACCACAAGGCCCGTTCGAGAGAAATCGAGCAATTAAGAAGTACAGTTCTGCAATGAAAGAAAAAAATGAAATATCATCAGATGGTGCTAATAAATGATTCATACAATAGCTGAAAAATAGGAGATAAAAGTGACATCATAAAGTAATACCCAGAACATTATCATCAGGACTAAAAAGCGCAAGCCCCTTACAATCTGCAATTTATTACCTCCCAGCACCAGCTTCTGAGCAATATAATTAGCATGGTGCCACATTAACTTTCTATTCATTCTCCACCTGGAAAAACTTTAAGGGTGCGGTGATTGACAGGTCTCTCTATAGGAAAGATCGGCCAACCCCCTATCTCAGCGCTGGGAGCAGCTTGCAGAGGCTGGAGCTTGACAAGACTCATCTTAGTCTATGATTTTGGAACTTTAAAGTATACTTTTGGTGTTTAAGAAAAAAACCTCTCTGGCTGCAATCATACAGCCAGGATGACAGGTTGCCTTCAAAATGGGATCCTGTAACCCAGGGTTCCCCAACTCCAGTCCTCAAGGCCCACCAACAGGTCATGTTTTCAGGATTTCCTTTGTATTGCACAGGTGATGCAATTATCACCTGGGCAATACTAAGGAAATCCTGAAAACATGACCTGTTGGTGGGCCTTAAGGACTGGAGTTGGGGAACCCTGCTGTAACCCATGTATCACTGAACACACTGGAAAATACTCCTGCCTTACATTTATGTGTAAGTATTGGGGGTCATGTGGTAAGGACTGTCCAGTAATATTAAAGAGTGTTAAGCACTGTACTTTGTCGTAGTCATAGCGTAGCTCATAGAAGTCTATCGCAATATGGAGAGAGGAAGGCAAGAGGAAGAGCGATACATATTTGTTTGCGTTTATTATCTAGAGCTGGAATCACAGCTACAACGCTCAGTACTGCTGTATGAAGTTCTCCATTCTGCTGGTCAACATTTTCTTTATAATGACAGGGGATCAGGAATCCTTCATGTCTACGTGTGAGGAGTCTGGGAGATATTCATCTCAGCTAATCCTACTGCAGGACTGAGTTAAGTTTTCACTGTTGCAGAAATATTATCCAAAACATTAGGTACACTAATTTTCTCTGTTCTGTTGGAGGTCGTATGAGCAAGCTCTTACTATCTGACTACCACAATCAGCAGTCTACAGTAAAGAGAGCATCCCTGTTCAATGGGAAGAATGGGGCCAAAGATGAAGGACGAAAGTGTGCATCTGAGAGAAGTCTGTCATCCATGGTTTCTGCCCCTCTTGCATAGATAAGCTAAGCCAACATCACATATGGCAGTGAAGTTGACTATATCCTGTATGTCGGACTTTCTAGAAGTTCACTGCACACACTCCTTGAGTGTTTAGATCAGGATTTATTCTTATGGTGTTTTTTTTTTTGCTTCCCTTACATGCAATAAGCTCTGGGAGGCCTTAAAGTGACGAGCCAGTGGGACGCTGGAATATGATACATTAGTCAGCAGCTACAGCAGATAATTACCTGCTATTTATTTTCTTCAGATCTTGCTGCTTTCTAGCTCCGCTCCATTAGAGCAGAGCTGTGATCTGTGACTACAGCTTACTTTGTTTACAGGGAGTTAAAGGGTAGTCTGACACACCCCCTCGCTAATCATTGGCTCAGGCTTCTGGTCCCACCCTCCCCACTAAAGCCCAAGCTCTTCTGATTGGCTGCTGTGAATATACAGACGCTCACTGACAAGTCACTGAACAGGGAGCAGATATCCAACACAAGAAAAAGATACATAAAATACAGATAAACAACCAAGGAGGAAAAGACGATCATCGGGTCAGTGCTGAACAAACCGAGGAGAATGAGTCGTCGTATGGGGGGAGGGGGAGATCATTTACAAATGTAGTCAGGAGGCAATGAAGACTCTTTCATTTTTAAAGCCATTGAGTCTTGGACAAATTCCTTCACATCTGGTTTGAGATTTTTAGCAAATGCCAGATATCAGACATTGGACGTCAGAATATTGAATTAACACCTTGCAGACATCCATTTTTCTCCTCGTCATCCAAGAGCAGTAAATGCGAGATTTTTTTCGTTGACAAAGCGGTATGAGGGATTGTTTATTAATGGGAAGAGTTGTATTTTTGAATGACACCAGTAAAGTTTAATTTTTTTTTTTTTTTTTTTTTTTTTTTAAGTATCGGATCCAACAAGAGATTCGTGATATGAAAAATCTTTATTGTGACTTCATTAAAATACGTAACGTGGAGATAAAAAATATTTGACGCACTTTGAGTGACTTAGTAATAAATACAAGTAATAAATCAGTGGTGTAAAAACACAACACCCGACAATCTCATCATATCTCAGATGTGAGTAAGAGGCATATCTACACTCACCGATAATCTGTCAGATTTTAGCACCCCTTCATTCACAATAATTATACAATAGTGACGCGTGAACGTGCTTTGATAAGGTGTTTTCCGAGCAGGCTCGTGTGCGCGAAAAATATGTTTGAATCCCCGCGACTGTTCGACAGCCTTAACACTTGTAGGGATCGCCAAACAAACAGGCAATCCCTGCACGTGTTAGGCGATCACTACAAGTGTTAGGGATGTCGAACAGCTGCGAGACACGCAGCCGCGGGGACTTGAACGTACTATTCGAGCGCGCCAAAGTCACCCAGTTAGCGCCAGAGCATGCTCGGATAACACCTTACCAAAGCACGTCCCCTCATCCAAAAATGCTCACTCATAGTGCATAAAATCAGTAAGGTGAGCAAAGATGTTCCCGTTCATCTTTTGAAGCTCGTGTAATGTAAATTGAGGTCGATACATCAACGATTAGATTGACAAAAGGAGTGGACCGATGGCTATTCAACCATTTCTTTCACTATACTCGTCCTCCTTACTATCGAACCCCTCGATTTGATGCCATTAGACCACACTACAGTGAATAAACTGGTAAAAATTAGGACAGCTCATTAACACCCAAAACAAACAAATACAACTGGTCCATTTGCGACAACTCATTTTATGCTAGAATGCATTTATGCATATACTTTCCATCTCGTCCATATTCTTCTATGGGAGAAACGGGAGCTGGTAAAATGTGCTTGAGTAGAAATATCTTACCAAATGTTACTATCGTAAGGAAACATTTTACATCAGACTTAACCCTAAGTCCTATACAATGTAAGAGGAAGATAGAAGGTCCCAAAAAAATCGTCACACTGGAGGTTAAGTGGAAAAATGTGTCTGCTATAAATAATGGATAGAATCAATAATTAAATTATGTTACTTGGTTGCACGCAAAAGTGTGAATAATAAAGTAGAAAAAAGAATTATTCTTACCGTTAATTCGGTTTTTAGTAGCA
>VIAB01001871.1:134842-145259 GCA_009801035.1 Oophaga pumilio | reverse complement strand
TGAGAAGGTGTGTCCAAACTTTTGGTCTGTACTGTATGTGAGCTGGGAGAAAGACAACTGAGGATCTCTCTCTAAATGGAGCGACTGGGCAGTCAGCTGAAGAGCTAAGCAGTCTTTGGGCCTTTGAAGAAAAGGACAATTTAATGGTGAAAAGTCTAAGGCCGGGGTCACACTGGCGATAAAATCGGACGAGTGCAATGCGATGAAATATCGCATTGCACTCGGACCAATGTTAATCTATGGAGCAGCTCCCAGCATCCGATTTTTTTCTCGGCCGTTTTCCTCAGACCGAGACAATCGCAGCATGCTGCGATTGTCACCGATTATCAGTCGAGAATCGCCAATGCAAGTCTATGGGTTAGCCGGGGAGTCCCTCTGACGTCACTGATGCTGTGCGGAGTCCCCGGATGACCTGAAGTGAACTTATTACCGTGGGAAACAATCAATTAAGCTTCCCAGCTAATCACTTCCTCTTCTGTCAGCCGGGGAGAAGAGCTCATTCATTCAGGGGTTTACATCGAGGCTGCAGCATTAGCTCCAGCCCCCGCTGTAAACATGTTAACCCTTTCAGATGGATTGCAGCGTGGGACCTGACTGAGCGCCGGAGAGGTAAGAATAATGTTGTTTTATTATTTTTTTTTATTACAGGAGAACAAGGGCTTCGCAAGGATTACCAGTACAATAAAATATGGTCAAAAACTATCTATTTCATTAAAATGATTTTTAATTAATGTGTGTTTTTTTTTAATTTCATACAATAGGATTAATAATTGAGAGTTGTCTAATTGACAACTCTCAATTATTAACCTGGCTTAAAGTCACCTTTCAGTAGCAAGGTGGCCTTAACCCATTAGCCACCACTACAGGGCAATGGGAATAGACAGGCTACGTGCCAGAAAAGGCGAATCTAATCATAGATGTGCCTTTTCTGGGGTGGCTGGGGGCAGATGTTAGTAGCCAGGGGGGGCACAAAAAAATGATCCCTCTCAGGGCTACTAATATCTGTCTTCAGTCGCTGGCTCTCCCTGTCTGGTGAAGAAAATACAGCGGGAGCCCACACATTTTTTTTATTTTGCACACACACTCATGTAATTGTTAGTGAAAACCATATATCAAACTACATGAAATGACATGGTTAACTGTATGTAAACCATGTGTCATTTCATGTCGGGTTCTGTAATTTCACAGAAAAAAAACACTAGCGGAAACACGTAGCGGAAACATATCGGATTAGCTTCGGATTGAACGCTGCGTCTTACCGCAGCGTTTAATCCGCAGCGGTCAGATGTTCCTGCATAGTGGAGGGGATTTTATGAAATCCCGTCTCCACTATGCGTCCGATTACGCGGGTTACACACCCGCGAAACCGGACATGCGGCGTGTCTTTTTAGACCGCAGCATGTCTATTTACCTTGCGGCGACGGATTGTCGCAGCAAGGTAAATAACACAGTCCTATGTAGCGGTGCGGCGATTCCGGATGTGTTCAATGAACACATCCGGAATCACAGCGCGTTCAGAAGGGGGCGGGGCTTTGGGCGGAGCGGGGTTTCCGCTCCGTCCAAAACGCCAGCATTCCTGAAACATACCCTTAATAAACCTAGCAAAAATGATGTGTATGAGTTGTAAAAAAGTTCTGTTCATGATAAATGTTTTAAAGATGTGTTGTGCCAAAGTATTTATAAGCTTCATTATACAACTGTGCTAAACTAAATGGCAGAGCTGGTTCTGCTTCTGGAGATAAACAGATGTCATTTATAGCAGATTGACTCATCCCCAAAGAAGCAGATTGAAGCTGCTGACCAGCACACCAGGATTAAGGACAAAAATACAGTGTGTCCTGTTATGTTGCTACTACTTTACTATAGAAGTGGTGATTGCTATAAATAAAATATATTTTACACTCATACTTTAAAGACATGAATATGAATTAACATGTCACTTTATTCTTACCTGTTCTAATGATGAAATGCATAAATGAGATACATGTAATAGGCTCAGCGCCCCTCGACCTTGGGTATCACTATCTGCATATAGGAAGGTGCACGCAAACTGAACTCAATAGAAACAAAATAACAATGAGAACAGTGTGAGATGATATAGCATAGTGTAAGGGGATATTAGAGCAGAAACTATGATCTCAGCTCACAAACATTACAAGCTGAACTTACTGGCTATACAGAAGCTACTATGTCCATCATCAGGATACTCTATTGTTAAATGGAAGCCAACTCACATTATAGGCTGGTGGAGTGCAGAGCAGCAGGTGAGAATGGTACCGACAAGGCAAACAGCACACTGCGTCAGTGCCCTTAGGGCCCCATACACATTAGCTCTCAGACACCTCTCCCATACACAGGAGTGCTTGTTCGACTGGACGCTCATGTGCTCTCTATTAGAGCCTCCTGCTGACATATCAGTCAGCTTATATCAAGGAGAATAATGCAATCAGTAGTCCGAAATCTGACATGCCCAATAGACACCTTACCCGGTTATCAGTTTCCAGGTTCCCCAGATTGTCAGGATGTATGGTGCTGTCACTTTCAGTTGGTAAAATCAGAAAAAGGCTATTATTTGAGTCCAAAATACAGTACAGTCATATGAATGAGTGCCTGCATGGAATAGGTACCTACATAGAGTGTATGAAAGAGCTCACTTTTCCAATAATCTGCCCAATGCTTTTCTTTCATGTCCACTGCATACTTCTCAATACAAAGCAGATTTATTTGGGGGCCACTTGGGGTGTCATATTCCCCAAAGAAGGACTATTTCCAGTACGGAGCTCAATACAGTAAAGTAATGCAGAATAACGCGTGCACAAGCAGTTTAGATAGGCATAATATCACAGCACGTTAGGGTCTGCAATGCAGAGACACCACACTCAACGATACTTCAAGTATTCCAGTATTCTCCCATTTAGCAGAAACATACTGTAAGTGTATGGGCACATTTTGAGTATTTACAGCTGATTTTTTGCCACCAAAAAGTGTAGGCTGGAAAAACGCTACATAAAATATGTTCATTTTTCAATGCGTTTTGATGCATTTTCTACTTGAATTTTTTTTTGACCATTCATTTGATTGGGTGAAACACGTAGCAAAAACGATGTTAGAACTGACAAGCTGCAGATTTGAAAAAATGATTTGATGGTCCAAATCCACAAGTACAAAAGAAGCAGCATGAGCATGACATTTCAGCACTCTCATTCTCTTTTATGGTACTGTAAGGTGCATTGTTTTTTACCCTTGAAAAACGTGTGGAAAACAACGTGACAAAAACAAAGTGTGAGATCAAGCCCTTTGGTTTACTGGCTTTCTATAAAATTAAGGCTAAGTGTGTATGTTAGAGATAGGACAATTAGATTGAATGCTTCTTGGGGACAAGGAATGACGAGAGTGATGAAAATCGGTACAGGACTGAAAAAGATATTAGTACTATATAAGCAACACAAAAAATAAAGTCATAAATATACAACAGTGCTGCATTATAGGTGCATACGACTTTATGTGCTTAGCTGCTAGCTGTCAAATCTCATAAATACAATCACTTTATCAGCAGCAACTATTTCAGTAAATGGAACAGAACTGCTGACTATGCACTTACAAATACTGCTGGCCAGATACGGGCACCGGAGTGAAGATTTCAACCATGTATGTGTCCATCAAGTTGTCTTCCTTGTTTATATCCATTCCTAATTAATAGTTTGGACGTGGCATACTCCCTGCATGCATATTAATTACGAAATGTCAAAAATTCCATCCTTCTGCCAACTTTGACTGAAGTTTCAAATTTTGCACTACGCAAAAATATGATTGTTTTAGCTGGTGCTAAACAGGACAGTACTGCTGATAACCATGGTAGCCTATGAGCACTGAGTGATCTATTACAGATCACTTAGTGCGCCTCATTTACTTTGGTCTCCCTGTGTAAGCAGCCTTTTAAGTAACTGCCAATAGGTAACGGTTTACTTATCAGTGGTCATATTGCACCGCCGGTCGGTTCATGTAAATGGACCTTCGCTGGTAAGAGCTTTGCCTTCCAAACCACAGGATTCTGGTTTGAACCCTGGCATTGACGAGGAATTATGGAATTCATACGATGGATATAAAGGTACTCAGTGTAAAAACTCTTTCTCATAGTAGGAGACAGAGGAACTATATGCTGAAGTCTGACACTAAGTATATATCTTCGAAAAAATTGCTGACTCCTCCCCGCCAGACTACACCTGGGCAGTCAGCACTCAGTTATTCCGTTAGTGCAAAAGCAGTAGGAGGAACAAAACCAAGACCCTCCCCCAAACAAGGGAGGATGCTGTGTGCCCCATTGAAGGCAACGAGAAAGAGATAATATGATATTACTGTACCAAAAATCTATATTTCTTGGTTACTTCATTCAGGGACACAGGAACCATGTAATGTCGTAAAGCTGTCTCTGGATTGGTAAAACTAATAACAGGGTGTTGGCTGCACAGATGTAGTCTGGTGGTGAGCAGTCAGCTTTTAGTTAGAAGATGTATTGTTAGACTATGTCTCCACGTTCAGGATTCCCTGCGCTTTGGACGCAGCGGATGTCCCGCACCGCCCAAAGTGCCGCCCCTTGTACGCACGGTGATTCCGCATGTGTTCATTGAACACATGCGGAATCACTGGATCGTACACATAGACTGGATTATTTATCTTGCGGAGACTGACCATCTCCGCAAGATAAATAGACATGCTGCAGTCTGGAAAGACGTGCCGAAGTCCAGTTACGCAGGGCCGCTGGATGCGTCCCTGCACGCATAGTTGAGATGGGATTTCGTAAAATCCCCTCCACTATGCTGTAACATCTGGACGCTGCAGATTGGACTCTGTGTCCAAACAGCAGCAAATCCTGAAGGTTTCCTGACCGTGGAAACATAGCCTAAGTGTCAGCCTCCAAGTGGCAGCATGTTAACTCATGGTTCCTGTGTCCCCCAATTAAGCAACCGAGAAAGATAGGTTGATGATATGCAAATTGATGAAAAAATGTAAACAATAGTTTCCAAACATTTTGATTTAGGCCGGGATCACACATGCGAGGAAGTCGTCCGACACTCGCATGTGAAATCCCAGCTCTGGCGCCGGCACTCAGGAGTGGAGCGAGCGGCTGCATAGAAATACATGTAGCCATGCTATCCACTCCCGAGTGCCGGCGCCAGAGCTGGGATTTCACATGCGAGTGTCGGACGATTTCCTCGCATGTGTGATCCCGGCCTTACTCAGCAATGAATGAAAGTGAAATACAAACACTTACACACCTTGGCATGCTCCCAATGAGGTTGTTAACCCCTTTATGACAGAGCCCTTTTTAATTTTTGTGTTTCTGATTTTTGCTCCCCTTATTCCCAGAGCCAACCTTTTTATTTTTCCGTCAATATGGCTTGTTTTTTGCGGGACGAGATGTACTTTTTAACGAAACCATTGATTTTACAATACAGAGTAATTAAAAAAAACGGGAAAAAAATTCCAAGTGTGGTGAAATTGCAAAAAAGTGCAATTCTACAACTGTTTTTTTAATTTTTTTTTACCATGTTCACCAAATGCTAAAACTGACCTGCCATTATGATTCTCCAGGCCATTACATAGACACCAAACATGTATAGGTTTTTAAAAAAAAAAAAAAAAAAAAAAAATTGCGCCACTTTCCGAGACCCATAGTGTCTCCATTTTTCATGATCTCGGGTTCGGTGAGGGCTTATTTTTTGTGTGCCAAGCTGACGTTTTTAATTATACCATTTTGGTGTACATACGATCTTTTGATTGCCCGTTATTGCATTTTAATGCAATGTTGCGGCGACCAAAAAAACTTAATTCTGGCATTTTGAATTTTTTCTTGTTACACTGTTTAGCAATCGGGTTAATTCTTTTTTTTACTGAAAGATCGGGTGATTCTGAACTCGACAATACCAAATATGTGTATGTTTGATTTTTCTTATTGTTTTATTTTGAATGGGGTGAAAGGGCAGTGATTTGAACTTTAATTTATTTTTTTTTACATTTTAAAACATTTTTTTTACTTTTGGCATGCTTCAATAGTCTCCATGAGAGACTAGAAGCTGCGATAACCTGATCAGCTCTGCTATGTACAGGCGATGATCAGATCACCAGTATGTAGCAGAATTGCTGACTTACTATGACCGCCGACCACCGGACGGCGCCCATAGCAATCCAGCATTGACAACCATAGATGTGTCCTGGAGACCTCTGGTTGTCATGCTCACATGTCTGTGACATGCAATCACGGGGGTCACAGATGGGCGGATTTTCTGCGCCATTTCCAGGAGCGTACGTTAAATGCCGCTGTCAGAGTTTGACAGCGGCATTTAACGAGTTAATAGCCGCAGGTGAATCGCGATTCCATCCGCGGCTGTTCTGGGCACATGTCAGCTGTTCAGAACTGCTGGGAAAGATGTGGGCTCAGCGCCGGAGCCCAGATCAAAGGGGGAAACACGACATGCCCTGTACATATACGGTGCATGTCGTGAAGAGGTTAATGATTGTCTGAGGAATGCTCCACCACGCTGAATGCAACTGGCACACAAATCATCAAAGATCCACTACCAGCAGCTCCCTTTGTAATAGCTGACCAATGACATCTCAGATCAGATGTGTGTGATGAGAGACAAGTCAGTAGATGCTGTAGGCCCTGGAACCATATTTAGACCATACAGTATGCTAACAGTAGACAGCGTTGACCGGTATTGTCATGTCTAAAAATCACTCCTGGGACACTTTCTTGTTCCTTTGTGAAGGCAACTTCATGGTGTTGCCCACGTGGTCTCCAGACCAATCTCTGGCTATTATAGCAATTAAGACAAAAACAGAATCATAGCTGAAAAGTACAGACCTCCATTCCAGCATCCATTGTGGTCCTATTCTACACTGTGATAGCCTATGAAAGAAATGGTGTGAGGTCAATGAAACACCAGTAGCTAGACATTTGGGCTGTAGTGATGTTATGAAATGCCTTCTGATAGTTTATGTAGATGTTCTTTAACGCCTTAGGCTTAGTATGTAATACCTAATTTCACTTAAGTAGAAAATAGATTGCTATATTCCATTCTTTGAATTTGATACAACCATGTGGACCTTCAAGAGATAGCATCACACCTTCCTGCTCTTGGGCTTATGGTGTGGTGAGGCATAATGTACAATACCTGGACCCCTCTATCATTCCAAATACACTAACAGTTTGGCGTGACATTGATTTTGTGGTGGAACCAGCGGTACCAACATTTCTCACAAAATGTCCCAGGATCTATTTTTCAACACAACAATGTAATTACATATTTTGCTCGTACTACTGTGAGCAGACTGCGTGGCCTTCTTGAGCACATCTAGGATGTTATTGGTCGGCAACTGCAAATGAAGCTTCCAGCAGTGGATCTTCAAAAATTGCGTGCATTCAGAGTCGGAGAACATTCCTAAGACAACCATTCATAACCTGATTGATAGCAACTAAGACTGGTATTTCTGTGTGTGGCACTCGTACTCGATACTGAATAAGTCAATTTTGGACAAAATTTATGAATGTTTTTGTGCCAGAATCATAAATTTGTATAAAACCAACACTGCATGTCTAAGTTTTAAATAGTGCAAACTTAAGACACTTCTCATAAATATACCGAAATGAGTCTCAATTACACTTCAATTACCTCTCTGAAATCATGCTCGAAGTGTCGCAGCTGTAAGCACTGTTCTAGTTTCAGATGATGGCGGCTCCAAAACTGGTTGAAAGCTTTATCTGTTTCATCTAACTGAGCCAGTAACCTGGTGAGAACAAGGCAGAAAAAATGTAAACAAATGCAGAAAAGGAACGGAAAATATGAAAAACTGTCTACAGCTCCAAATATTTATCCCCCACACAAAGAGCATATGCTCCGTCAGCCATCCTGGTTAAGGAAGCATGTTACTCCAGCACACCCGTCGTCATGAAGTTGGTATTTAACACCAGTCTTGATAAATTCGAGGCCCATAGTTTAGGAGAGCACTCCCCTCCACCCAACCGTACTTTAACAGACTGCTGTATATACACTCCCTGACAGAAGTTATGTCGCTTATCCATGTTATGTAAATCAAAGCTTATAACCCGACGTTAAATTCATCCATTGGCTTTATAAATTACTCTTTTGAAAGCTGAAACCCTCCCAAATTTGGTTTAGGTTAAGAAAATAAATTGGCATCAATGCTGAAATATTGATCATGTAATGAACACAGAATGGTCAAATTTTGGCAAGACAAAAGTTTTGTCGCCCACAGAAAGTAATGTGATATTCAAACAAATAATTATTGTATGAATATTATTAATGTATTTTAATACAAACATATGTTGCATAACATTGGTGAATGAAGTTGTGGTGCTATTAGAGACATATTTAATATTTTGTGTGACTTCCATGAGCTTGAAGGACTGCATCCATGCGGTTCAACAATGATTCATACAATTTATTAATGAAGTCATCAGGAATAGCAAAGAATGAAGTCTTACATGCCTCCCAGAGTTGTCATCCAAGCTTCCTCTTTCATCCTACCCCAAACATGCTTATTGATGTTCATGTCTGGTGACGGAGCTGGCCAGTCCTTGAGCACCTTGATCTTTTTTGCCTGGAGGAACTTTGTTGTAGAGATGGATGTATGAGATGGAGCACCATTCTGCTGCAGAATTTGACCCCTTTTATGATTTGGAATGTAAGAGGTAGCTAATACGTCTTGATATTTTAGGCTATTGATATTGCCTTCCATCTTGCAAATGTTTCGCACACCCCCATACTGAATGTAACCCCAGACCATGATCTTTCCACCACCAAATTTAACTGTTTTCTGGGTGTATTTTGGATCCATACAGGCTTCAATAGGTCTCCTGCAGTATTTGCGGTGGCTGTGTTGTAATTCTACTGAAGATTCATCAGAGAAATCCACCTTCTGCCACTTTTCCAGCGTCCATCTGTTTAGCAGGCTGTGGGACTTTGCAAATGTCACACGGTTTTTTATTTGCCTTTTGTTTAGTGCTGGCTTCTGGGGACTAATTCGACCATGGAGGACATTTCAAGACAGAATCCTACAAACTGTTCTAGTTGACATAGGGACTTGAGGTGACCAGGCCTGTTGGAGCTCTGCTGCAGTGGAAGAGGGGCTTGCTTTGGATTTTCTAACCAACAAACGTTCCTCCTGAGCAGTTGTCTTGCGGGGTCTGCCGGACCTGGGCTTGTCAAACACATCTCCAGTCTCTTCAAATCTTTGTTTAATTCTTTGTACTTGACGCTGAGACACATTAAAGGTGCCAGCCACCTCTGCAGTGGATCTGGTCTTCAGCCTCTTGATAATCCAGGATTTGGTCGCAGGGTGGAGTTTTGATATGTTGTCAGAGCTCAAGTTGCAGTTCATGTGAAGGTCTGGGGTGCTGGGTTTCTTTTTATACACACCCACTAATTAACCGATCATTTACTGAGCACTGGTGAGGATGTAAACTAGGATTGGGTGCATTATATGACCATGCGACAAAACTTTTGTCTTGCCAAATCTGACCATTCTTTGTTCATTAAATGATCAATATTTCAGCATTGATGTCAATTTATTTTCTTAACCTAAAGCAAATTTGGGAGGGTTTCAGCTTTCAAAAGAGTAATTTATAAAACTAATGAATGAATTTAACGTCAGGTTATAAGCTTTGATTTACATAACATGGATAAGCGACATAACTTCTGTCAGGGAGTGTATGTACATAAACAGCAGCCTGTCAATTGATCCCCTGGCTACACTAATGTTTTAGGGCTCCTAGCAGTAAAATGCCATAACATTACAGTGCACTATGGATTTGTAGCTTTAATATACTGTGCTTACATAGCGCAGCACATTTTGAAGACAGATTAAAAAAATCTTAATATAAGCAGTGTAGATCTCAGTGAAATTGACATATAGTCACCTTTAAAGTCTCAATGGTCCCATAATGTTGTCCTTCTACAATGCAATGTTAAAAACAGACTGCATATGGGTTGCACACAGATGGCATACCTGGGCTACCCCTGGCTTTTACTGACCCAGAGACTTGTATAGGTGATTTTGATCAGTGACTCGGATCAAAGAAGGACATACCTCTGTGATTTTTTTGTTTGGACACATGGATTGCAAAAAAACAAACCCCGCAGACTTGTGAACAGCTCCATCAACTATAATGGGTATATATTCTGGCCATGAAAAACTCAACATGTATGTGAAAACCAGTTGTCTTAGGCTACTTTCACACTTCAGGCTTTTTGTGTCAGGCATAATCCGTCCTATGCCTGACAGGACGGATCCGGCGCTGATTTTAAAAAACTGATGCAACTGATCAGTTTTCCTGCCGGATCCGTCTTGAACTTTTCAACCCGGAAAGATAAAATTTTCTATGTGGAAAATGCAG
>VIAB01001871.1:112918-124885 GCA_009801035.1 Oophaga pumilio | reverse complement strand
GACAGACAGACAGACCGACGGGATAAGACAATTATATAGTAGATTATTTATGCATATATTTTTTTCTATTGCCTTATTCTTGAGTATAGTATTTCTTTCATTAATTGATCATTGGTTCATATTGTTTTTGGTGGACTCTGATTAATATAAAAAAAAAAGCTTTGGCTGTTTTAGTATGGGCCACTGGATTTAGTATTTGTAAAGAACAGAGTTTGTGTCTGTAACCTTGGAAATTCATAGGTCTGAATAGGAGCTGTACAGACAAAATGACAGGATATTGTAAAACAAAAGATTAAATCGAGCAATAGAAATCTTGGTGGCAATTTCTAAAAAGCAGAAGTGCAGTCGGTAAAAGCATAGATAGCCATACAAAGTAGTTGTCCATGCATACTGTCCCAGCATATGTGATACTGGGTCACAGCATAGGAAATACATACGACTGTCTTTAGGCCGATGACACACAACTATACATGTCATCCCATGACTTTACCCCCGCTGTACTACAGAACGCCAGTGACTGTCTGTCCGCAGTCTCCAACATCATGTCCGCTCTCTATTTGAAACCCAACCTCTCCAAAACTGAACTTCTCCTGCTCCCACAGTCTACTAACCTCCCAAAATCTGACACTTCCCTCTCCCTGGGCGGCACCATTATAACACCCCGGCAGCAGGCGTGCTGTCTGGGTGTTACATTTGACACCAGTCTTTCCTTCACCTCCCATAAACAATCTCTTGCCCGCTGTTGCCACTTACACCTAAAGAACATATCTAGAATCCGCCCTTTTCTCACCATGAAAACCCTCACTGTCGCCCTGCAACGCTCTATTAATTGGCATCCCCCTCACTCGACTTTCCCCTCTCCAGTCCATACTTAATGCAGCAGCCAGGGTCATCCATCTGGCTAATCGGTATTCAGACGCATCCGCTCTTCGCCAATCGTTACACTGGCTGCCCATTCATTATAGGACCCAATTAAAAGTACTTGTTCTCACCCACAAAGCTATCCACAGTGTGGCACCCCCTACTCCCTCATTTCTGTCTATCAGCCTAGCCGACAGCTGCACTCTGCAAATGACTTTTTACTAACCTCTGAAGTAATCCGTACATCCCACTCCCGACTCCAAGACTTCTCCCGCGCTGCGCCAATCCTCTGGAATGCTCTACCCCAAGAAATTAGGACCATCCACAATTTGCATAGTTTTAGGCGCTCCTCAAAACACATTTGTTCAGAGCGGCCTATCACTTTCCCTAATCAAAGTCATTTTATGTGTAAGTGTGTGTGTAGCCCATTCACTATCTCCATCCATCCCTCACTCCCTCAAGATGGCTGGACCATCATTGTAAATAAGCTCCTGTACTTTGTATCTCCTCCACCTTATTGTAGATTGTAAGCTCTCACGGGCAGGGTCGTCTTATTTTGCTTTAATTATTGTATTGTTAACGTTGTTACTTATGACTCGCGTTTGAAACTGTTAAACTGTAAAACGCTGCGGAATATGTTGGCGCTATATAAATACAGATTATTATTATTACTATTTATTATTATTATGTGACTACAGCCGTGGCCAAAAGTTTTGAGACTGACACAAATTTTGGTTTTCACAAAGTTTGCTGCTTCATTGTTTTTGAATCTATCCATCAGATCTTTTTTGATTACGGAAGCACAATTCTAAGCATTTCATAAGTTTTTAGACTTTTGTTGAAAACATACATGTTTAATCAAAGACTATAAATATACAGTGTTAGACCATATTTTTCAAGACTTCTACTCTTCGCTCTGACAGCTGGACATCAACTTCTGGGACAAATTCTGACTGATGGCAAAACCGAACTTAAAAGTTTGAGGTTCGTATTGGACAGTAAGTGTCTGATGCTAAACGCCGAACACAGACTTCTCCCTGAAGTCCTTTCCAATGTTCAGAGTTCCAGGGGAAGTCCCTTGGGGAGGGAAAAAGAAAGAGAGGGAAAATTTTCCAGCTCAAAAATCCATGTCTTAATTCTTTTGAATCAGGTTCTGGTTCAAGTTCGGGTGCAGTTCTGGTACCTGAACCAAACTTTGGAATAAAGTTCCTGAACGTCCATGTGTCCACTCATCCCTAATGGCAACACATTCTTGTCTAATCAGTGCTTTGAGTTTCTCTCAATTTCTATGTTTTGTTTGACACCTGCTTTTTGAGAATTAACCACAGGTTCTCAACGGCATTGATATGCAGCAGATTGAAAGGACGAAATGCAGTAGTCTTGGAAAATAAAGGTCAACACTGTAAATATTAAGTCTTTGCATCTGCGAAAAAATATAAAAATACTGAAGCAGCAAACTTTGTAAAAAAAACCCTTTTCTCAACCTTGAAACTTTTGTCCAAGACAGTTTATGACAGGAAGAAAAAGCTAGAGAGAAATGTAGCTAATAATTTACAAAACCAGAAGAGAGATACAGAGCAGATAAGAGGAACAAAAAAAGCCACAAGTTTTGTACTTTCAAAGAGGATAAAAAGGAAGAAACATAAAAAAGAGAATTTATGTAGGCATCAGAAGTGGACCAAGTGCTAAAACACTATAAACAGAATGTAAGTGTTTTTCATATACACTAGTCAGCCATCAGTTACTGGTATTTGGGGAAAGGGTGGAAGGAAGAAAGCTTGCACCATAAATACAGTGAACTATGAGTCTTTCATGGCTCCTATTGTGCCACTTATAATAATAATAATTTTATTTCTAGAGCTCCAACATATTCCGGAGCACTTTACATTTTAGATGGGACTTGTACAGACATTAAAATACATTACAGAATAACAATCACATAAATCAACAGATACCAAGAGGAATGAGGGCTGTGCTTGCAAGATTACAATCTCGGAGGAAATAGGGGGGACACGAAAGGTGAATGGTAACAATTGCTTTCATTGTACGTATCTGCCACCAATGTAATGAATAGGGTGTTCATGTAATGCTGCGTGAATTGGTCACCAACCAGTCAGTATGTGTAAAAGTACAGATAAAGAGGGCTGCTAAATGCATAAAGGGTGTTAGAACAGATAATGCAAGGGTCCTAATTATGAAGAAAATTTTGAATTTGCAAAAAAGGGATACTTAGATAAATATGTTGCGGTAGTAGTCCAGTCTGAAAATATGCGTTTTTAGGGCACACTTAAAACTGTGGATATTGGGGATTAATCTAATTGTCCTGGGTAGTGCATTCCAAAGAATCATTAGCAGATTAGCAGAATGGAGGGCATGGGAAGGGTGGTAGACTGAGACAAGGGAGGAGAGGGTGGTGCTGAACTGTGGAGCGCTTTGTGGGTGAGAGTGAAGTTTATATTGAACTCTGGAGTGGATGGATAGCCAATGCAATGACTGGCACAGGGTAGAGGCATTGATGTAACGGTTGGTGAGGAATAAGATCCTGGCTGCAGCATTCAAGACAGATTGGAGAGAGGAGAGTTTATTAAGAGGGAGACCGATTAGTAGAGAGTTACAAAAGCCCAAACGAGAGTGAATGAGAGCTACAGTAAGAGTTTTTGCAGAGTCGAAAGTAAGAAAAGTTGAATTCTGGAAATGTTTTTGAGGTGTAGATGACAAGAGCGAGCCAGTGATCAGATGTGTGGTGGTGAATGAAATATTTGAATCAAGTATGACCTTAAGACAACAGGCATGGTCAGTTTCAGACAGAGTGAGGACATGATGTTGGAGACAGCAGTAAGACAATCACTGGTGTTTTGTAACAATGCAGGCGTGATGTCAGGAGCAGAGGTGTATAATTGGGAGTCATCAGTATAGAGATAGTACTGGAAATCAAATCTACTGATTGTTTGTCCAATAGGGGCAGTATACAAGGAGAAGAGGAGGGGGCCTAGGACTGATCCTTGTAGAACCCTAAAAGTAATGGGAAAAGGAGAGGAGGAGGAGCCAGCAAAAGATACAGTGAAGGTGCGGTCAGAGAGGTAGGACGAGAACCAGGAGAGTATTTAAGTAATGGATGTATGCTGGCATGTTTTAATGAGGGAAAGATACCGGAAGAGAGGTTGAATATTTTTGTTAGGTAAGTGGTGATATCTGGGGAAATGGACAGGAGGAGATGTGAGGGAATAGGGTCACTGTTGCAAGTAGTACGGTGAGAAGATGCAAAGAGACTGATCACTTCTTCTTCCATGACTGGTTCAAAGACAGAGAGTGAGCTAGATGCAGTTGGGGAGGGAGGACAGTGCATGGTATGAGAGGATTGGGAGAAAATTTCCTTTCGGAAATTTCAAAGAAAAATTGGCCAGATCGTCATTGCTGAGATCCGTGGTTGGGGCCTGCACTCTTGGATTGAGAACGGATTGAAAAGTGTCAAAGAGACGTTTAGGTTTGTTGGATAGTGAGGTAATGAGGGTGATGAAGTATGTTTGCTTGAAGAGGTGAAGGGCAGAATTGTTTATTTTAAGCATAAACTTATAATGGATGAAATCTTCGCTCCACAGACGTTCGGCGCACCTGCATGTTTCCAGCATGTGCCAGGGTTGTCGCCGTTTGTGCCGAGTTGTTCTACGTATAGGAGGTACAGCTTCATTTAGGGCACGTATATTTTTATAAGTGTGGAAAGTGGGGGTGTCCTGAGAGGGGTGACAGTTCTTGACAAAGAATGAAAGAAGGTTGTGTTCAGAGAGCGTGAGAGGGGAGTTGGCAAAGTCATGCACTGAGCAGAGCCGGGAGAAGACCAGGTCCAGGGAATTTCCGTCTTTATGTATAGGAGAGTTAGTAAGCTATGAAAGGACGTAGGAGGAGGTTAGAGATAAAAACTGAGTGGCAGATGGGGAGAGGGGAAAACCAATGGGGATGTTAAAGCCTCCCATGATGAGGGTGGGTGATGAGGGTGGGGATGTCACAGGATAGAAAATGCAGAAGCCAGGTGGCAAAGTGATCAAGTAACTGATGGGAGGGGCCCGGAGGCCAAAACACAACCGCCACTCGCAGGGAGAAGGGGGTGTAGAGTCTGACAGCATGTACCTCAAAAGGGAAGATAAGTGAGGGTACTTGGGGGATAACCTGAAAGGTACATTTGGTTGACAGGAGCAGAGAAATGTAGTCCACCATATGAGAGAGCAGCAGCGGCGGTGTCTGACTGCTGGATCCAGGTTTCCATAAGAGCCAGAAGTTTAAGAGAATCATGGATGAAGGAGAGTTTATGACATGCTGAGCGAGAATTCTAGATGGCACACTTAAAAGAGACAGAAGGCATGCATGGAATATTAATGAGATTTGAGGGGTTTATGAGTGTAGTAGTTGAGGGGTTCGACTTACTACAACATAAAGGGCCAGGGTTGGGACAGATATCTCCTGCGACTAGGAGAAGCAGGATAGAAATAGCATGAGCAGATGGTTAAGTGATTTGTGATGGTGTCTCTTGAGTTGTGTGGTGCGACTGAATGGATCTGTGCAGTTTAGCATTGTGAAAATAGCATGACAGGGGGGCTGATAAGGATGGAGTGTAAAGAGTTGTGTAAAAATGGTGGCTGTGAGTGATTGCAGCAGTAAGGATATAAATTATACAAATGCATATGGTGCATATTTGTTGCAATCCAAATGTTCTGGAATTTGTTTTTTTTAACCGATTCACCACCTTGGGTTTTTCCGTTTCCGTTTTTTGGTCCCCTTCTTCTCAGCCATAACTTTTTTTATTTTTCCATCAATATGGCCATGTGAGAGCTTGCTTTCTGTGGGACGAGTTGTACTTTTGAACGACACCATTGGTTTTGCCATATAGTGTACTGGAAAATTGGAAAAAAATTCAAAGTGTGGTGAAATTGCAAAAAAGTGAAATTCCACAATTGCTTTTTGCTTTTTTTATTTACCATGTTCACTAAATGCTAAAATTGACCTGTCAAGATTCTTTTTAATTTAAGTGGTGAAAAAAAAATCCCAAGTTTCTAAAAAAAAAAGTCACAATTGTCCGAGACCCATAGCGTCTCCATTTTTCATAATCTGGTGCTGGGTGAGGACTTATTTTTTGTGTGCTGAGCTGATGTTTTTATTGATACCATTTTGGATAAGATTTACTGTTTTGATCGCCCGTTATTGCATTTTAATGCAATGTTGCAGCGGAAAAAAAACATTGACTCTGGCGATTTGATTAATTTTCTCGTTCTGCCGTTTAACGATCTGATTAATTCTTTTTATACTGTATATTGACAGATCGGGCGATTCTGAACATGGCGATAACAAGTATGTGTATTTTTTTTATTGTTTTATTTTGAAAGGCCGAATGAGGGATGATATGAACTTTTATATATTTTTTATATTTTTAAAATCTTTTTTTTTTTTTACTTTACACTTGCTTCAATAGTCTCCATGGTAGACTAGAAGCTGCGATTATCCTATCTATGTGCTACACAGAGTAGAACTTCAGCCCTGCTCTGTGTAGCAGAAATGCTCACTTGCTATTAGAGGCGACCACTGGGCGGCACTCATCGCTATCCGGCAATGACAACCACAGGGATCTGCTGCAGACTGTGTATTGTCATGCCAACCCTTCGGCAACCCGAGGTCATGTGACATAGTCCCCGATGGGCGGGATTAGTGACACGCTTCTGGCATGAGCATGTTAAATACTGATGCCAGAGATTGACAGCGGCATTTAACATGTTAACAGCCGAGGATGTCTCGCGATTCCAACCGTGGCTGTTAGGGGCACATAGGAGCCTGCAGCAAACAGGGATAGCCAATCTTAGGCGTAACTATACGTTTAAGGTTGTAAAGGGGTTAAATGTCTTACCTGTCTCCTGCCTTGTCTAGCTGCCATGATTAACTGCAAAAATGTACTTGGAATAAAATGCGAATAAATGCCCCCTGCTTCCCCAAAGCTATGTGTGAATATATAGGAGGTTTGTTGGCCACTTGTGTTTATATGAGTGCGCTCCTGTCACCGAATTATGCTACCTTTACACAGTCTGACAGATCCACGTTAAGAGGTTATAATGCGCTAGAACACCTTTTAGTAATACAATAAAGTGCATTACAAGGAGAAGTACATGCAGCACCTACTTTCAGCTTAGTCTGATGCTCCGTATGTGACAAGAGTAGCTCCTCTGTGCAGATGACATCATTGGGGAGTTCAGTTTCTGCCAGGCTGGTTCCAAATGTCTGCAAATTTTGGGCTGTTGTTTTCACAACTTGAGCAAAGCTCTCAATGGCCTGTTTTAGGAAACATATATCATAGTACGTGGGGTTACCTGGAACACAGATGCTGTTCTCACATATTTAAATGGTGTTTGACAGACAGCAGAGCAGGAGCAGAGAAACGAAGAATAGTCCTCATTTCCTGCAATCTTTTTTAGCGTCTGTGCTGCTGCATGCAGATTACACTCAACAACAGGCAATGACCAGAAAGTTAGACAGAATAGAGACACCAAGTGGCCAGCATATTGGAGTAATTTTTGAGGTTTAAAAAGAACCTTTCACTCTGAAAATGCCATGCAATCTGCAGGCACCAAGAAGGGGAGCTAAACAGATTGATATATAGTTTTGTGATAAACGCCTATAACCTGTGTTTTAAACATTTAAACCTCTGCCTTTTCTGGGATTCTCGGTCCAGTGGGAGGTCCTATCAGTGACTGACCACTTTCTTTGTATAAGTTTGTATAGCTGTCAGTCACTGATAGAACCGCCCACTGTCCAAAAATCCCAGTAAGAGCAGAGGTTTAAATGGTTAAAATTCAGGTTATACCAAATCTTTTCTCACAAAATGATCAATCTGCTCCTCCTCCTGCTCTATAGCATGGTGACCGCAGATTGGAATGCAATTCCAGAGTGACAGGTTCCCTTTAAGACTACATCATTTTGAAAAACAAAATGACTTGCATATAGTCTGGTTAGCACATCATCTAACAAACACCGTTGTGTTGCACAGAAAGTGTACATTTGCTGTTAGTACAAAATAGTTACTAATGAAATTGAGCTTTTGGTGAAATAGTTAACATTGTATGAAAAAGAGAAGTATGTATCTTTATACACCATTTAAATAAATTCCAAATTTAAAGTGTTACAGTGCAAAGAATCTTGAAAAAATGGACATTTTAGGAACAAGATGTGGTCAATGATTAGTTTAAAATGTCTGAAAAGGGAAGTGTAAGAAAAGACTATATATGGCAATTATGTGTACTATAGGGCCTGCACAAATCATAGCCAAGTGACAGTTTCTCAGCCCTGCTTCATTGCTAAATCTAAAAACCCTGATTGTATTAGAACCGCTGCACCAAGATGATACATCGCTGAATTCGCTCTTTGCTTATAACAGGGGCGGACATAACGCATGTGCAGCCGGAGTGGCTGAACCGGGGCCCGGAGCTGGACACTGGTGAACACTGAGGGCAATCTGGCCTGTTTATCTGGGCCTGAGGCCCTGTGGGGTCCCTGGCCAGATTGCCCTCATGTGTAGCGAGCAGGGAGTGATCCCTGCAGTTCCACTGCCTAAAGGAGAAAATGGCAGCGGAGTGCACCTGCAGGGATCCGTCCTGCTTCCTGCCTGTGCTTCCTATCTGACACAGCAGCGCGGCTGGATGACATCATCATTCAGAGCGCGACTGTTTCAGAGAGAAAGCTGCCGGTGAGGAAGATGCTACAGGGACGTGCAGAGTGGTGCTGTTTGTGTGTGTGTTTGTGTGTGTGTGGTGGAAAGGGCAATGATGGGGGTTATGGAGAGGGCAATGATGGGGTTGTGGGGGAGAAGGCAACGGTCGTAGTGGGGTTAAGGACAATGATGGAGTAGACGAAAGGACAATGATGTTGGTGGTGGGGAGAAAGCAATGATAGAGGTGGTGGAAAGGGCAATGATGGAGGTGATGGGGAGAAGGCAATGATGGAGGTGATGGAGAGGGCAATGATGGGGGTGTGGGAGTGGTGGGGGAGAAAGCAATGATGGAGGTGGTGAAGAGGGTAATGATGGAGGTGGTGGAGAAGGCAATGATGGAGGTGTGGAAAGGGCAATGAAGGGGGGTGGGGGAGAAAGCAATGCTGGAGGTGGTGTAGAAGGCAATGATGGGGCTGGTAGGGGAGAAGGCAATGATGGTAGTGGTGGAAAGGACAATGATGGGGTGGTGGGGGAGGAGGCAATAATGGTAGTGGTGGAAATGACAATGATGGTGGTGGTGGAAAGGGCAATGATGGGGTGGTGGGGGAGGAGGCAATGATGATAGTGGTGGAAAGTACAATGATGGTGGTGGTGGAAAAGGCAATGATGGGAGTGGTGGGGAGAAAGTAATGATACAGGTGGTGGAAAGGGCAATTATGGGGGTGGTGGAGGAGAAGGCAATGATGGAGGAGGTGGAAAGGGCAATGATGGGAGTGGCAGGGAGAAAGTAATGATATGGGTGGTGGAAAGGGCAATTATGGGGTAGCGGAGGAGAAGGCAATGATGGAGGTGGTGGAAAGGGCAATGATGGGTTGGTGGTGGGGGAGAAGGTAATGATGGAGGTGGTGGAAAGGGCAATGATGGGATGGTGGGGGAGAAGGCAATGATGGCGAAGGCAATGATGGAGGTGGTGGAGAGGGCAATGATGGAGGTGGTGGAGAGGGCAATGATGGTGGTGATGGCAACGATGGAGGTGATGAAGAGGGCAATGATGGAGGTGGGGAGAGGACAATGATGGGATGCAGGGGGAGAAGGCCAATGAGAGATGTGGGGGATTGGGATGGGAGGAAGGGGGACTTATAATGGACTTATGAACAGGGGAAGGAGGACATTAGATATGGATGAAAAATGAATTTGGTTATTGTGGAGGGTGCTAGGTCCCTGAGAGCGTCCTCTCCCATCTCACAATTCATTGTGATGCTATCGAGGACTTAACATTTATTGGGGAGTGGAAGAGGAGGCGATAAGGTGCATAGGACCTTTTATAATGAATTGAAAGGTGGGAGAAGATGCTGTCAGGGACTTGTAATGAATTGGGAGGTGGTGGAAGATGCTCAGTACCTGATGGCGTCTTCTCCCACCCCCAAATTCATTATGATGCTATCAAGTACTGATAATGAATGGGGGGACACAGAACAGGACTAAGACTATGTGCACACATTCAGGATATGCAGGAGAAAATTCTACTACATATCCTAAGGTGTTGGCAGGAAGAAAGTTGCGTAAAATACATTTTTTTTTCCACATTTTTCCCATGTTTTTGTTACGTATTTTTGCCCATTAGTACTGATGAAATACACTGACAGAATTGACATTATGCAGATTTTAATCTGCTGCAAATCTGCAAGGAAAAAATAAGCAGTGTGTGCATGAGACTTCAGGGATCTCACTCACTTTTCCTGTACTGTAAAACCTTGCATATATTCCGTGTGCACATAGCCTTACAGTTAATTGGGGAGAGTCACAGACTGAATAATTTATATTATTGGGAGTCAGAGATTATAGGTAATGGGGGACACAGTGCTGCTTATCACTTTATATTTTTAACGGTGCCTGACTAATAGTATATTAATGGTGGGGTACATATCTGTATTCGGGGGGGAGACACATGTATGTATACAATGTATGTGACCTTGTTATTTTCAGTGTTATTATCCCTCCAATAAAAGAATACACCTTTTTTATCCTTACTCATTTTTGTCCCTCAGAGCTCCTTACAAACAGCACTATTTTCTATTTTTAACCTTCACCCATCTAGAGGGGGCGCGGCCGGAGCTGCGACCCACGGGACAATTCAACTCCTTCCTGTTCAGGACCTTTCATCACGTGACGCTCAGGACCTGCGTTAGCAGGCACCGCAGATCATCGAAATTCGTCCTGTCTGCCTCTACACTTACCCCAGCCGCCCACCAGGTACAGGACACGCTGGAATCGCCTATGCTTTGGATTCTGCCAGCCTTTATTTGATTAATATTGGCCTCAGCAGACATCACAGAATATCGGAACTTCTCCTGTTTGCCTCAGCTTTACCCCAGCTGCTCACCTATTACAGGACACGCCGAATGTATTTTGTAAAATCCCTTATTCTACATTCTCACATTTATGTGAAATGTCCGTGTGCTTCCAGGTTTTTTTTATCAGACGGCACACGGACTCAGAGTTTTATAGGTCCATTCTCACATACATGAAAATCACGGCTCTGAGAATGAGATTCGTGAGGGTCAGAGAATGTATTGTTCTGATCTGATTTTGAGAATCAGAATAGGACATGCTCAATGTGTCTGTAAAATAGGGCAACACACCACCACTGTACATAGATAAAGGGATGTAGCCTTATTATGTATAGCAGTCTCTTAGTATATAGTGTACTCACTCATTATGTCTAACACAGTCCCTTAGTATATAGTGTACTCAATTATTATGTATAGCACAGTCCCTTAGTATATAGTGTACTCACTTATTATGTATAGCACAATCCCTCAGTATATAGCATACTCACTTATTATGTATAGCACAGTCCCTTAGTACATATAGTGTACTCACTTATTATGTCTAACACAGTACCTTAGTATATAGTGTACTCATTTATTATGTATAGCACAGTCCCTTAGAATATAGTGTACTCACTTATTATGCATAGCACCGTCCTTAGTTACATAGTTTCCTCTTTTATTATGTACAACACCGCCCCTTATTACATACCATCCTCTCTAGTTATATATAGTGCCAACCCTTATTATATAGCTTCCTCTGCTGTTATGTACAGCATTGTCTCTTACATAGTGTATGTTTGCTATTTTTGTTATTCACAGTGCCCTCTTTTATTACATAGTCCTCTGTTCTTAGAATATAAAATGACTGCTGATGGAGCAGTTGGTGACTAGACGACCAGTCCATCAGCTTTCCCATGCTCCATGAACCGTCATTGCATTATACATTTAACAAGACAGGACGGTATGTAATAAAGACAGGGCTCTATATAATCCGATATGTAAGGGACGGTGCTGTACATAACTAGAGAGGACACTGTGTAATAAGGTATGGCAATATATATAATAAAGGAGACTATATAATATATATAT
>VIAB01001870.1:140393-164361 GCA_009801035.1 Oophaga pumilio | reverse complement strand
AATTTTGCAGTGGTCTCTTAATTTTTGCCAGAGCTGTATGTGACCACCACCGAAATAAACCAATATAAACAAAAAACCCTTTAAAAATTAACTTTTAATTAATACAATTAAGAGTGTCTATTTGAAAATTAATTAGAAAACACCTCCTATGCCCTCTTTGGGGGGGATGCAGTATTATTATACATACACATGGCATAACTCTAAATGTCTATGATTCTACTTTACTATGGCTGTGACGGAAGCTAAAGGCTACAATGTGTCTGTAAATAACAGTCTTATCTATATGAACTAGGTGCATATAGAAAAAGGATCCAGAGGTCTGTATTACCAGGAGACGCCTCTGCTAGTTTACTGGGTCCTAAATAGGATTCCAGCAAGATAGCTAGCTCTCAGTTTTATACATGCCACATATAATAAAATGTAGTGCATATGAGCTTGTATATCAAAGTCTATTATGCCATATCTAGTTAACACAGGTGCATATGTGCCCCATCAGCGCAGTTAGCGTCGTGCTATACATCATTGGACATGGTGCATGTGTGACCTGTCCTTAATTATAGACAGATAAAAAAATATTTATAGAAAGGATCCAAATGGATCACTTCGCTGATAGTTGTCATGGAGCTAGTAGTTCCCAATATCCATTGTCCCTCGTCCCTACGCGTTTCATCCCCTCTCTTTATCGGGGCTAATCAGGGGACCCAAGATAGGAGTATGCCATTGTAGGTGATGGGGGAGTAAGGGATGTTGGGGCCTCTATTTATAATGAGGCTACCGTAATTGCTGCACATGATTTCCTGATCAGAGGAGGAAGTCAGATGGCTGTTGAGCATGCGAGTACCTATCATTTCTGCATCGTCGGCACTTACACTACTACCGGTATCCAGCACCAGCTATACTTCCGGTGGATAAAATGCAGATGCACACCAGCATTCATTTTCGGCCAGACTGATTCTCTTTCTGGTAGCTGGAGTGCATATGCGTGTCACCAAAATGACCTGCGCAATACAGCGCTATGTGCAATCCATCAGACATAATAGTGTCGGTAATAGAGTCCACACTGGAATAAGTCTCTATCTCCCCATCATTGCAGTACATATATCGTTATTTAATTAACAGCAGCAAAAAAATGGAGGTGGGTCAGTGAATATAGTCCACCTGTCACTCCTGTATTCAATGATGGAAAACACGGCACTGAAAAATAGAGTTTTGTGGTGCACAAGTAGGGTATCCAGCCCAATACTAATGGTAAACATAAACTTGGCACTCAATAAAGAAAATAGTAGAGAAAATTATTTCTGCTGTGGTTTCTTTTATTGTCATCCAAAATAGATGTGAAGTGGTTGTTAAACGTTTTCAGCCTAAACACAATTGGCCTTCATCAGAACCTTATTTTAACAGAAGCTGAAAAAATAACAGATATGAACACGTCATAATAGTTCTTGTGGATGCAATAATAGTAATAATTATCATAAACGAAAAAAAACAGTGCAGAACAAAAAAATTGCACAAACAATATAAGCTTACAGAAAAGTAAAGAAAAATTATATAGCCTCATTAATCCAGGTGTGACATACGAGGTACATAACAATATATGTATATCTTTATTAAGGAAAATGGAAGTAAAATGGTTGTATCCATTCATTTATCCATTTTGCCTTCCTACTTGCAGGTACCATTATTTTGATAATAATACTATAATCTCTTACCATCTTATTTTTCCACACTGGGCATCTACCAACAGTATTTCACTGCTTCACGTATTAAACTTGATCTTCTTTTTTCAGGATTCTTATTTCAGGATACTCTAATAGTGAACTCACTGGGCACACCATTTCACTCTGTATAACATCAGGACCACTATATCCTTTCTGTTTTTTTCAGTTTCAATTTTCTGTTTCGCTCAATTTTACAACCATTTTACTTCCATTTTCCTTAATAAAGATATACATATATTGTTATGTACCTCGTATGTCACACCTGGATTAATGAGGCTATATAATTTTTCTTTACTTTTCTGTAAGCTTATATTGTTTGTGCAAATTTTTTGTTCTGCACTGTTTTTTTTCGTTTATGATACTTATTACTATTATTGCATCCACAAGAACTATTATGACGTGTTCATATCTGTTATTTTTTCAGCTTCTGTTAAAATAAGGTTCTGATGAAGGCCAATTGTGTTTAGGCCGAAAACGTTTAACAACCACTTCACATCTATTTTGGATGACAATAAAAGAAACCACAGCAGAAATAATTTTCTATACTATTTTCTTTATTGAGTGCCAAGTTTATGTTTACCACTCCTGTATTCAAGGTGCTTGGAACAACCACTGGTACTAGTTGACCCATGGTATAAATGTCATAATTTCTGGACATATCAAATCATTTGCTTAATTAGGTTCCAATCTGTTAATCTATTAGAAGAAGGCTAAATGAAGCTAGTAAAGCTCAACTGTTCATTTAAACCACCTGGATTTAGGCTATCAAGCCAGAAAATCTACCTGCTTTCTCTTTGAATAATTTTATTGCCCCAGTTTCCCTGTCGGATAGATGGAGTCATCACTTCTATAGTCCAAAAGGTGATGCAGTCAAGGCTGCCCCCATTCTGGGAGTTCACATGTCATGCTAGCGGGTTATCCCTCTTGTTTCTAATGTCCCCAAGATGTTCCCCTCTTCTGACACATAACTGTCTCTTTGTTTTTCCTACGTAGTTTTGTGGCGCGTGCATGTTTATAAGTATACCACCCCCGAGCTTTTACAGTTAGCGAAACGCTTGTTTTTGTGTGTTCTTTTTGTTACAGAGCTTTGAAAAGTACTGGATGGTGATATAAAATTGCAAAACTACAGTGTCCTCATCTGAAAGTACCCACAGATCTATTATCCAGCCACGCTCCCTCTTTTTTTGGGGGGACATAGTGGCTGTGTACAACCTGGTCTTTTATTGATCTCCCTCTTCAGTATGTCACTGATGAGAAAGGGGAGATCCATTTTACAATATACGGATCGGTTTTCAAGATGTCCCAGTGTTTCCTCAGAATCCCCATAACTTTTCCTTCCTGGTCATGATATGTACCTATCAATCTGGTCATGGGAGTCAGCCTCCATATTTTGTCATGGGTTAAGTAGTACTGGTCTTTCAGTCCCTCAGGCATCCTGGCATGCTTGATCTATCAGGACTCTGGGGTAGCCTCGATCCTTGAACCTGGTTTTTAGGTCCTTGGCTTTTGTAACGAATGGAAGCGGAGGCAGAGATGGTCAAGTTCACATTCGTCTTTATTTTTTAACGTGGAACCTCGAGACCGCGGTCCGGGGGGCTCCGATGGGGGCATGACTAGTGAGCCCCGGGTACCCGTAGTAAGGCCCCTTGAACAGGACCAGAACGGAATACCCGGAGGACACTGGTGCTACCTCCAGTTAGACCTCGGACGCGTGGCAGCTGTCCCAGAGGGACCAAAAGGGGTAATAGGTAAAATAGCAGAAACCGTGGAGGGTTAGACGGAGATGAGGAAGGTCCTGGTCCAGAGTGGATGGTAGCAGGCTGGCTCCAGTGACCTTGTCACAGTCCACGGATACGGATGGCTGATGGCGGAACGGGATGACACTTGCACCAGTAATAACCGAGATTGTCAAAGTTAGATGGATACAGGATACCAATGATCTGTGGAGACAAATAGAATGAGCGAAGCACAGAGACTGCTAATGCAGCGCAGATAGATCAGAGTCAGAACCGGATGTAGCAATGATAGAAACACGTTGCTCCGGCACTCCCCTTATGGTGGAGTGACCAGATATAGTAATGAGTGCGCTGCCATTGGTTAATTGCCATTTTAAAAAAATGCACGCTGCCCCTTTAAGAGAAACGGTGGGAGCGGCCTCGCGTCCTAAGCATTCTTCCTGGAGGCCTGCTGGCAGCCTGCCAGGAACTGGGGGAGGGAGCAGGACGCTGAGAAACAGATGGAGCAGGGGACTTCAGCCTGCGCACAGACTGCTGCAAAGGGACAGCTGGAGGAGCAGAAGGTAAGAGACCAAGAGAGAGTGCAGAGCCAGCACGGGGACCGAGTGTAACAGCTTTATTGTGGAAATCTATTCCCGAGAAGCAGTTCCTCCTCAGTCTGAGGCACTACCCCTTGGGAATGCCATGCTTCTGGGAGCAGGGTGGTGACCCTCCCACCGGAGCAAACTATTAGCCGCTGTGGGTTTTCGGTATATTTAGATTTTAAGTTTCCTGTTTTTTTTAATTAATACCATAACATCAAGGACGGCAATTTTTCACCCCCTACTTCATAGGTAAATTTCAAACCTAAAATAAAAGATGAGAAGTACTCGCGCTATGAAACAGACACAAAGCATACAGAACTGATCCAATAACACATACCTAAAATTCTTCAAAATAGGTTCCACAGATAGAGATATGACGGTGATCTTTCTGATGTAATGTCAGACGAAGAGATAACCGGTAATGATGCCAACTTAGTGAACTGAATATTGTGGGAAGAATGAGTATAATCAGTACCTGGTAAAAATGCTATATATCTTAGAAATGATGAGAGTAGGAGAGTTTTAACGGTAAAAATACATGCAACTAGACATATAAAGTGTTTAAAGTGCAAATGGATGCAGTAAAACTATATATTGGTTTAATACTTTATAAAAACACCTTAAGAATGTGCCCTACTAAGTAAAACGACAAGATGTGTCTATAGAATATTCCCTAAGCAAGAGAATAAAGTGCAAATAGTACGCAGCTGGGTTGCTGTATGTGCAAAATAGGCATATAATGTGCAAATAAGCATAAGGGTAAGTGCACTTTATAGGAGTATGAGTAGCCGTTATAAAGTGCAAAGAGTGCTGACCCAGGGTATAATGAAGCACCTAAATCCAAATTGCAAGGTGCTAGACGTGAGCTCCTAATAGTCCTGTGTGCTCAATTGGGATATGAGTTGTGCTCTAAGTATACAAATGATACCTTATGGAGGTTACAATCAATTAGTTTGTCCTAAGGAGCTGTGCAATACTTAGCTCTAGGTGTAGAGAGGCGCTAAGATAATCCGAATATGTGGAGTAGTCCTGGAGAGCTGCCCCGGCCGGCGGCAAGCTCTCCTTCCTTCTGGCACTGCAGCGCGGATGTCCGCGGAGAGACGCCGACAAGGCCTTCGCTTGAGTTGCTCTGGTAATGTGATGCAGTCACATGGTGCTCTGGGTCCAGCTACGGAGTGCAGGGAGAGCCAAAAATGTGTCCCACGCGTTTCGGAGAACAAACGGTCTCCTTTATCAGGGATGGCTCTGCTTGCACTAAGTTAGTAAGTTGTAAGGTTTTACACATTTTACATTTTTTGCAAAGGGTGAAAACCTTTAATAATTGTCCTGAAAGGGCCGACACACGTATTATCCCTACAAGGCTCATCTAGATTACGCACTGTAGGCGCGATTAGATAGTTGAGGTTTTTTGCTTTTCTGAATGTGAATTTAGGGTGTTCAGTACTTTGATCTCCAATCACTTTGTCATCTCTCAGAAGTATTAAACCAATATATAGTTTTACTGCATCCATTTGCACTTTAAACACTTTATATGTCTAGTTGCATGTATTTTTACCGTTAAAACGCTCCTACTCTCGTCATTTCTAAGATATATAGCATTTTTACCAGGTACTGATTATACTCATTCTTCCCACAATATTCAGTTCACCAAGTTGGCATCATTACCGGTTATCTCTTCGTCTGACATTACATCAGAAAGATCACCGTCATATCTCTATCTGTGGAAACTATTTTGAAGAATTTTAGGTATGTGTTATTGGATCAGTTCTGTATGCTTTGTGTCTGTTTCATAGCGCGAGTACTTCTCATCTTTTATTTCTGGTCTTCACATCCTCCTTGTGGTAGGAGGTTCTCGTACTTGCAGCTGATCAAGCACATATATACTTGCGCCGCTACCTATTTATTACATTATAATCTATTTTATCACCACATTGAGTAGCTGGCAGCAGTATATCTTCTATACTGATAACATAAACACAAACCTCAGTAATCATGTGTGACTTATGGGAAGACAGAAAGGACCGCCTCAACTATATTCAAACATTTTTTAATATGCGTCAGAAAGAACCGTCCAATAATTATAGCGAAGATAACATACATATAGCTAAGGAATCCTTAAAACGTCTCGAACAACCATTACTAAAAGAGATGAGAGACCTATTTGAGATAGTCACCTTAGAAAGATATTTGGCCTTTGATTGCATCCCAAAAGACCTAGTCATCCAAAAATCCCACTCGGGTGATATAGGGGATGCCTCCACATTAGAAGAGTGGGATACATTACTTAAAAGCTTCTCTAAACAAGCTGTAACTTTCATTATCACCAAAAGGAAGAAACAATTGGTGGTCAACAAAAATGAAATTTCAAAAATATTTAAGGACACATGACTCGCACATAGTACCAGGGCTATGGGGTGCTCGGCACCGAGCCCGTCGACTTCTATGGGGAATGTCACTGGCAGCTGGACTCGGTCCGTGGCCCTGGGCGGTCATGCAATGGGGGATGTATTTACAGGGGATTTGTAATAACAGTTTGTGACGCCACCTGTGGTATCTGATCAATTTGACCAGCGCTGCAGGGTAGATCTCTGAGGGGATGTTATGGCAGCTAGATGTTAAGTCCCCCACAGGTGGGACTGGTCCCTCAAAGTCTATGGTGGTGCAGGGTGTAGGTAATAAAGCAGTCTCACACAATGCAATCTCTTTCCATACCTTTACTTGTAGATGTGGCAGGTATGTCCCCGGAGCACTGTGAGGCGAAGGATGCACATTCAGACTTCCCCACGGATAGGTATATGGCCTCCTGTACTTTGCACTGTGTGATCCAGTCCTGACCTGCATGTAACCTAAGTCTGACTCTGTCTCTGTTCTGTACCTGGCTGAATTGGTGATTAGACCTTCTATTTGGTAAAACAAGTCTTTTCAGGCTGATCAAGCCGACTCCGTCCTCCTGGTCCTGTTGCTTAACAGCTCTGTGGCACCCTGGGACTTGTAGTCCTACAGGAACTTCGGTGTTCTCCTAAAGGTTGTAGAAATCCTTAAAGGCTCGGACCCCGATGTCCGGTGGCTTGTTAGGAAGAGCTATTAATGCTCCTTTTTCCTTCCTCTGCTTCCACTTGCCTTCGACCCTACCCGGGTCCTGATCACAACACACATTGGCAGCAGGCAAGCTGCCTCTTCACCGCTCTCTAAGCGTCGGCACGCTTCTTAGTCAGATTTGCTTCAGATTTAGCTCTGACCAGACTAGGGTGGTTTCAGTACACACCCGTACCAGCCTCCATGTATAGGCTCTAAGCAGCTCTCTTTCTATGACAGAGCTGGGGCTCAGAACTGAGCTAAACTTCTCACCTCTCCTCTCCTCTGATCTTATCTGATCTGCTCCGTGAGCTGCTCTGCAATTCTCTTCTGAGGCAAAGTGAAACTAAAAACTGAGTTTATGTGTGCCTGCAACCAGCTCCCTCTATTGGTCTCCTAAGGTAAGCTGGAATGTGTGTGTGCATATTGACCTCTAGTGGGGTCCTCTGTCAGTGCACCCTTCTGGAGATGTGGATTCAGTCACAGCTGGGGCTCCACACACAGACCCCTATAAAAACTATCCGGACATTAGGAAACTCTCTAGTAGTATAAAATACCGGATAAATCAGAAAGAAAAGGAAATCATTGAAAAGAAAAAGAGGAAATTTGGTTGTGATGCGGTACCTAAATATGATTATAGAATACAAAGAGAATCACAGATCTTTGAAACAATTGATCAAATAGATAGAAGTAATCTCTCCATTATTACTTCAGAGGATAATTTCTCAATCTATCCTGCATCCGAAAATTTAGAAACATTGTCTCAGACTCATCAGGCAGACAATGTTCCAGCAAGTACTGCCAATAGTCCAAGTAGTAGTTTTCCATCAAATACTGGTACTTTATCGACTAACACAAACCAGTCTCCAACCAGGAGTGGTAATCAATTTAGACTGAACAGTAATCAAAATGATATCGTTCCAATGTTGACTCATAATTGCTATGAAATTTTAAATACACTTATAGAGCCACCTTTGAACACTAATAATGACCATGCAAGTGAGTCAACGGCAAGTACCTCTACAAACGCACATGGTACAACTAATACTAAATGTATCCAATCCAAAAATCAGCCAAAAACCATTAGTTCGGTTTTTCGGTTAGACCACAGAAAAAACGCTATAGAGGATGCAGGGGAGGGAAACTCTCCCAAAAAAAGAAGAAATCCAAGGAAGTAAATAGTGAAAGCCAAAAAATCTTTAATTTAAGCAAATATCAATTAAAACATAATGAACAATCTCTATTAGGAAAAGGCCTGAAATTTGCTCCAGCAGCCAGATTCAATAAATTTCAGGCATTTATTGGGGTCAAACAATTTATGCAGAAATTAGCTTTGAAAAAATATTTTTTTAAAAAAACATTAGCAGTATCTGCAACCCCTACACAATGTGATGAACACCCACCACTGAACCGTACTAATCTACGACCCAAATCCAAATTGAACCCGGTGAATGAATACTCGGAGGCCTTTGAATCCTTCCAGAAAAATGTGATCTATGATCTCAAAAAAAATTAGTGAGAAAAAATGCTCCCATTTGAAACAGAATTTAACAAATAAGGAACGACATGCCATCCGCGAACTACAAAGAAAGAAAGATATCGTGATCAGACCAGGGATAAGGGAGGAAGTATCGTAATCATGGACCACTCCCAATATGAAATGGAGTCCAAACATATTTTAAATGATGAAAAAACATACAAAAAAACAGACAGTGATCCCACTGATCAATTTACATTTGAGCTCAAGGATCTGTTAATTAAAGGCCGTAACAACGGATTATTAAGTAAAGAGGAGTTTGAACACATAGAAACACCACATCCTAGGACAGCCGTATTCTATCACCTACCAAAGATTCATAAAAATCTGGAACATCCACCGGGTCGTCCTATTATTTCAGGCATCGGAAATCTAACTTCTAACCTATCCCACTATGTTGACTGCCACTTACTTAAAAGTTGATACCCAACCTACCAGCTTACTTGAAAGACAGTAAACATATTTTACAGATTTTAGACCAATTTCAATGGGATAGTAGTTTTATTCTGGGGACATTAGACATTACATCGCTATATACAGTTATCCAGCATGATAAAGGCACAGAAGCTTTAGGATATTTTCTAAATAAATCAGGAAACGTCTCCCCAGACATGACAGATTTTATTAAAGAATGTGCCCTTTTTATTTTAACACACAATTGTTTTAAATATGAAAATAACTACTACACCCAGCAATGGGGTACTGCGATGGGGACCAGGTTCACGCCCAGCTATGCAAATCTCTATGTGGGGAGGTGGGAGGACCTATACATCTACCAGGAGGGTATGCTGCGCGCGGACCTGGCCCTATGGTTACGTTTTATTGATGACGTCTTTTTTATATGGAAAGGGGGGTTGGAATCTTTGAATTTGTTTTTAGAAGATTTAAATAAAAATGAGTTTTATTTAGAATCTAATGCCACTATTAGTATCGAGAGGGTACATTTTTTAGATTTGGATATATTTATTAAGGAAGGTGCTATCCAAACATGCACTTATATGAAACCCACAGATTCCAACAGTTATATTGCTACCAATAGCTGCCACCCCCCTAGGTGGCTGCTTAATGTTCCACGTAGCCAATTCATGAGATTGCACCGTAATTGTTCCAATATAACTGACTATGGGAAAGAAGCCGACACGCTTATTAGTAAATTCCTGAATAAAGGCTATGAGAAATTTTTGCTACTTAATATTAAAGAAAATGTCAAAAATACTCCTAGGGAGGAGATCATTTATAATAATAAACTGAGGGCAAATGATTCATCTGTAACTTCAGGCCCAATATCTGTCCCCATTATTGTACAATATAATTCTAACTTGCTAACTTCCACTTGCTCAAGAAAATAGTGAAAAAACATTGGGGACTTCTGAGAGATGACAAAGTGATTGGAGATCAAATTACTGAACACCCTAAATTCATATTCAGAAAAGCAAAAAACCTCAACTATCTAATCGCGCCTACAGTGCGTAATCTAGATGAGCCTTGTAGAGATAATACGTGTGTTGGCCCTTTCAGGACAATTATTAAAGGTTTTCACCCTTGCAAAAAATGTAAAATGTGTAAAACCTTACAACTTACCAAACAAAGAACGGTCACCTCCCATAATGGCACACAATTTGAAATTACGGATTTTATAAACTGCAATACATCAGGAGTGATCTATGTGATAGAATGCCCATGCAAGAAAATGTATGTTGGGCGTACTATACAATAAGGATTGGAGAACATCCGCGTAATATAAAGAATAATATAGACACACACCCTTTATCCAAACATTTTAAGACAGTGCACAAAGGATCGCTGAAAGGTGTAAAGATTATGGGCATCAAAGTAGTTAAGAAAGACTGGCGCAAAGGGGACTTCATTAAACAAATGTCCAGGGAAGAGACGCTGGATTGTTGAACTTGATACCCTCAAACCCCGAGGATTGAACAATGACATTGAATTATTTGCCTTCAATTAATCTATCGGACCAAGGAAATAAAAACCAGCTTAGTGCAAACAGAGCCATCCCTGATGAAGGAGACCATTTGTTCTCCGAAATGCGCAGGACACATTCCTGGCTCTCTCTGCACTCCGTAGCTGGAACCAGAGCACCACGTGACTGCATCACGTGACCGGAGCAACTCAAGCGAAGGCCTTGTCGGCGTCTCTCCGCGGACATCCGCGCTGCAGTGCCAGAAGGAAGGAGAGCTTGCCGCCGGCCGGGGCAGCTTTCCATGACTACTCCACATATCCGGATCATCTTAGTGCCTCTCTACACCTAGAGCTAAGTATTGCACCGCTCCTTAGGACAATCTAATTGATTGTAACCTCCATAAGGTATCGTTTGTATACTTAGAGCACAACTCATATCCCAATTGAGCACACAGGACTATTAGGAGCTCACGTCTAGCACCTTGCAATTTGGATTTAGGTGCTTCATTATACCCTGGATCAGCACTCTTTGCACTTTATAACGGCTACTCATACTCCTATAAAGTGCACTTACCGTTATGCTTATTTGCACATTATATGCCTATTTTGCCCATACAGCAACCCAGCTGCGTACTATTTGCACTTTATTCTCCTGCTTAGGGAATATTCTATAGACACATGTTGTCGTTTTACTTAGTAGGGCACATTCTTAAGGTGTTTTTATAAAGTATTAAACCAATATATGGTTTTACTGCATCCATTTGCACTTTAAACACTTTATATGTCTAGTTGCATGTATTTTTACCGTTAAAACACTCCTACTCTCATCATTTCTAAGATATATAGCATTTTTACCAGGTACTGATTATACTCATTCTCCCCATAATATTCAGTTCACCAAGTTGGCATCATTACTGGTTATCTCTTCGTCTGACATTACATCAGAAAGATCACCGTCATATCTCTATCTGTGGAAACTATTTTGAAGAATTTTAGGTATGTGTTATTGGATCAGTTCTGTATGCTTTGTGTCTGTTTCATAGCGCGAGTACTTCTCATCTTTTATTTCTGGTCTTCACATCCTCTTTGTGGTAGGAGGTTCTCGTACTTGCAGCTGATCAAGCACATATATACTTGTGCCGCTACCTATTTATTACATTATAATAAATTTTAAACCTAGTTGGCTGTTGTTGAGATGATGTATAAACTCAACAAATGCTGAAAAGTCACCCGTCCAGAGGACGAGGATGTCATCTATGTATCTGCCCCAATAGTGGATATGGGGACCCCAGAGGACATCCTCATCCCCAAACACCACCGTATCTTCCCACCAGCCCAGGAGCAAGTTGGCATATGTAGGGGCGCATGGGCTTCTGTTGTGAATGGGCTTGAGATGAGTTCTGAGCAGAGGCTCCCTCTGGTGGTTACAAGCGGTACTGGTCTGTCCAGTGAAGATTGTGAAGATTGTGAGGATTGGGAATCAGGTGTTACTGACTGGTCTTATATAAGGGAGTCACCTTCCCATCAGGGTTGCCGGTGATCAATTGTTATGGTCTCTATCCTTGATTCCTGTTTCCCTTGTAGCCTGCTGTGTCGTGTCTGCATCTCCTGCTAACAGATAAGACATTTTCTTCTTTTTGTTTTTGTGCTTGATTTTTGCATTTTGTCCTGCACTTCTGTGGGGGCCTTCAGCGTCCCCTCCGGGGGCTTTTGCCCTCTCAGTTTAGTTCAGCCACTGATGTTTGTACTTTTGCTTTTTCCAGTTTTTTCAGTGGCTGCTGTTTTGGTTTTGTTACACCAGAGAACTAATTTAGGTGGTAGAGGTCGTGTGATCTCAGGTGTTTTTGAAATTAGTAGAGTTGGTGCTTTTCAGGGTTTTCTGGGATTGCAGTAAGTACCCTTCCTATCCTTTTCTATTTAGTTAGTTTGGGCCCCAACGTTTGCTCATACTATTTTCTGTCTGTGTCAGTATTTCTTCTTGTCTAACCGCCATTACATGTTTGGGGGCTTTCTATTTTCTTTGGGGTTCTGCTCCGGGGCAGATAGCTTTCCTATATCTATCTTTAGGTGTAGTTAGTTTCTCAGGCTGTGACGAGGCGTCTAGGACCAACGTAGGAACGCTCCACGGCTGCCTCTAGTTGTTGTGGTTAGTAAGGGTACTGCAATCTCATAGATTCCAACTGCTCTGGTGTATTGCCTTTTTTGCCTGCACTCCTCAGCTACCGAAACATAACAGGCTTCCCATTGTTCTGCCCCTGAGCTGTTGGTAGTACCTTCCATTAAACAGAAAATAAATGACCGCCACCTGGTATAAATGTTCCCCATATACCATCCTGGCATAAATATATATAAATATGTATATATTTCACCCTCTCTGCTTTTATTGCATCAGTTCATGTAAAGAACCTTTTCTATAGCTGTGAACATTGGTTTTCTTTTTATTGTGAAGCAAATAACAAATAGGACACAGTAGCTGAAAACTTCCGTGTACATAACTATTCATCCCCCTAAAGTCAGTATTTGTAGAGCCTCTTTTTGCAGCAATTAAACCTGCAAGTAGCTTTTGATACATTTCTATGAGCTTTCCACATGTTGGCACTGAGATTTTTTTGCCCATTTCTCAAGGCAAAACTGCTCCAGCTCCTTCAAGTTAAATGGCTTCTGGTGAACAGCAATCTTCAAGTTTGAACACTGATTCTAAATTGGATTAAGGTCTGGGCTTTGACTGGGCTTCTTCAAAACATTTACATGTTTCCTTTTAACCACTCGAGAGTTTATCTGTTGTGAATATACTGGATGCGGTTTCTGAGCTGGGGCTCCCTCCGGTGGTTGCTGAGGGTAATGAACTGATTAATGAAAGGCCTTCAGCTGGCACTGAATAGTAGGATATAAGTGGCCTGAGTTCCCAGCAGCCTGGCCGGTTATCAATTGTTCCTTCTGGTCTTGTTTGAAGCACTGCTAGTTTCCTGCTCTCCTTCAGATAAGTGTTTGCTGTTTTTTTTCCTCTGTTTGATTTTCATTGCTGGTTTGCTGCTTGCAGTGGACTGCAGCCTGTCCCCTTTTGGGGGTCTGGCGCTGCAATTGTGCTCCATTTTTGTCTGCACTTTTGCTTTGCTCCTGTTACTTTTATTTGCTGAATAGCGTTTGTTACACCAGAGATCTGATTTAGGTGGATGAGATCGTGTGATCTCAGGTTTTTTGGCAATCAGAAGTGTTGGTATTTTTTAGGGTTTTTGTTGGATTGCAGTCAGAATTCTTTCCTGTACTTTTCTGTCTAGACAAATTGGGCCCCAGAGTTTGCTCATTCTATTTTCTGTCTTACAGGTTTGGGGGCTTCCTATTTTCTTTGGGGATCTGCTCCGGGGCAGATAGCTTTCATCTTTCTGCCTTTAGGTGTAGTTATCTCTCAGGCTGTGACGAGGCGTCTAGGATCAACGTAGGAACGCTCCACGGCTACCTCTAGTTGTGTGGTTAGTTCAGGGTACTGCAATCCAATAGGTTCCAGCCTCTCTGGTGTATTACCGTTCTTGCTATTTCTCCTCAGTTACCGAAACATAACATTTATCTTTAGCACTATGCTTTGGGTAATTGTTTTGTCATGAGGTGAACTTTCATCCCAGTCTCAAATCACTGACAGACTGAAAAAGGATTTGTTCAAGAATATCCCTGCATTTGCACAATCCATCTTCCGTTTGACTCAGACCATTTTCCATGTCCCTGCTGCTGAAAAAAATCCCCACAGCATGATGCTGCCACCGCAATGTTGCTGTGGATATTGGTGGGTCTTCGGGTGATGATCTGTGTTGGTTTAGCGTTTATCGTAGTTGCCAAAAGTTCAATTTTGGTCTCATCTGATCACAGCACCTTGCTCTATACATTTAAGGAGTCTCCCACATTTCTTTTGGCAAACTCAAAATGAGCCTTACAATTTTTGTGCATAAGTTAAGGCTTTTTTTCTGCCCATTCTTTCATAAAGTCCCCTCATATGGACATTGTAGAGCCACTGACTCTGCCCTCTCCCCTCTCCTCCAGCAGAGATACTGGCGTACTCATCAAAGCAGCCCCCTTCCTGCTCCCTCTCCTTTAACCAGGCCCGTTGCTGCCCAGGGTGCGGACAGGTTACCGGGCACTGTGCTTAGGGCTTGCATGTGCGCACGTCCCCTTTTCTAAGGGTGCCTGTGCAACATGTTAAGTTTGTTCCTAAATACACTCTTATTAGTTCTCAGGTCCCAGTACTTGTATTCCAGTATACCTGCCTATCAGCCGTTCCCACCTGCCTATCTACTAGCCGTACCCTCCTGCCTATCAGCCGTGCCCGCCTGCCTATCAGCTGCGCCAGTTCATCAGTGCATCAGCCAGTACAGTCTGAATCTGTGGTTCTCGTGTTCCTACAGTGCCTGCCTGCATCTACCATTCCTTCATTCAGGCATCCCGACTACTAATCACTAGGGGGTCAGCTGCCATCTTCCCAAATTCAGTTTTGGAGTAGCATCTGGTTTCACCTCCTTACTCTTTCCTCGAATCTCGGTATCATCAGTTGCCATGTATCCGAAGTTGGATTTGGTGAGGTTGGCACCTGGTTAAGCCACTTCAGGCTCTCCTTGGTCCACAGCACAGTGGTTCTACCATCCAGCCTGTTACAGTTTGCACAGGCCATGGATTCCACTGGCTCCCAGGTCTCCCCTTTCTCAGACCTGTACTTGGAAGTCTCCCACCAGAAGGAGCAGCAGGATAAAATGCTCTTCTACCTACAGACTGTAATCACCCATCTGGATGCATAGACAACATCAATGGCACCCGCTCCTACTCTAGCTGCGGCCACCTCTACCATGAGCCAACAGCCTGCCAGCCATGTGCCCAGGTCTGGACCCCGCCTATCTGTGCATCCAAGCTATCCATATGCCCTATGTCAGGGGTTTATTAATCAGTGTATGCTGCACTTAGAAATTCTGGCTCACCAGTTCGTCTCTGACCGGGCCAAAGTGGCTTTTATCATGTCCCATCTCTCTGGTGAGGCTTTGGCCTGGCTCAGTCCCCTATGGGAGAGAGGGGATGCCCTTGTATCAAATCTCTAGTCCTTCCTAGAGGTCTTCAGAAAGGTTTTTGATGAATCCAGACATGAGTCCTCAGCAGCCTTTTCTCTTCCCTGTCTGCCTCAGGGAAACCTCACAGTAAGCCAGTACGCTGTACATTTTCACATACTCTCATCTGAACTCACCTGGAACAACAAATCTCTGGTGGCCACCTTTTGGTAGGGCCTTTCTGGGTGAATCAAAGTCGAGCTGGCTGGTTGCAACATACCCTCCTCTCTGGTCGACCTGGTGTCTCTGGCTACATGGATTGACATCAGGTTCCAGGAGTGCTCCAGCTAGTTGACCCATGAGTGAAGACCCTTATGTCTGGCACCTATCTTCCAAAGGCTGGTGTTACAGCAATCCTTTGCCTCGGCTCCCTCACAAAAATCTATGCAAGTGGACCAGGTGACAATGGCCAAGCTCTGACAGTAGCAGTAGTAGTAGTTTTCTATGGTGACAATTGTTTTGCTGAATCAGCCTACCTGGACTCTGGTTCTGCAGGTAATTTCATCCAACAAGCTCTCGTGGAGCGATATAAGATCCCGGTCCAATGTGTACAGGATCCACTGGAGCTTTCATCAGTGGATGATAGACCCACTCTCTGAGGCCATCTTTTCCATGACTGAACCAGTGAAACTTCAGGTAGGAATACTGCATTCAGAATATATCTCTCTTTATGTGCTGTCCAGTCTGTCTCTCCCTCTGCTTCGAGGTCTGCCATGGCTGCAAAGACGCAAGCCTGTCTTGGACTGGAAGTCCGGAGAAATACTCCGCTGGGGTCAAGTCTGTCATGAGAGTTGCCTGGCATTCTGCCTGGCACATCCCCTCCACAAGAACCTTGATAGGGGATTTATCCGGAAATTTTCCTCCCCTGCCAGAGTAGGGTTCTTCATTGTGAAGTAGGATGGTTATCTGCGACCCTGTATCGACAATAGGGGTCTCAACCCAATCACGGTTAAAAATATTCATCCTCTGCCTCTCATTTCTGAGCTGTTTGTTCACCTTAAAGGTTCAAGAGTTTTCACGAAATTTGACCTACGAGAGGCAAATAACCTGATCCGAATTCACCAGATATTATTGAGGTTAAGAACAAATTGTCTGTACGCCAAATATGAAAAGTACGTATTTGAGCAGACCTGTCACGCTGTCACTGTATACAGGAGGTCCGGGGTCTATGCTGACCCTAAGCTGGGGCCCTGACTAATCCCTCTACCTGGAGGTACTGTTGATGGTACAGAGGTCCAGGCCGCCAGCGTAACCCTATCTCCTGTGAATCCCTGACCCTCAGTAATCTAGTCCTGAGAAGGACCCTGATCACAACCACAGGGGACAGGAAGGTAAATTCCTACAAACAGTATAAGACGAACGAGACAGTACAAGGGGTAAAACAAAAGACCACCTTGCATACAAAACTCACTCTACAACTACAGAGGGAACACCAATGGGTAAGGAGATAAATAATAAAGCGAGGAGGGGAGAAAAACACACCAGGTACTCTTCACTTCAGACTTCACAATACCACGATCCGCTCTGCTGGTCTGCATGAATGCTTTCACCGACACTTCCCTAGCAGACTGGCAGGTATTTGAAGGAATCCCATTACTGCAGTATTAACTGCAGCTGGGCGAGGCTGGGCTTCGTCTAGCACAGAGAGAGGGAGAATTAACTCCCTCACTGCCGAAAAGCACCTAGCACCAAAAACTCAGCTGTGCGAAGTCAGGTTGTGTAATCGCGACGATCTTCGTGGCGACACACCCGTGACAAGACCTCCCTTCCTTTTCTTGGGTATATCTTATCCGAGACCGGCCTGAAGATGGCTCCCAAGAAGGTATCTGCCTTTCTGAAGTGCACCTGTCCAGACAGACTTAAGACTATCGCCTATTCATTCTGCATTTCTCCTTTTGAACTGCTCCTATTATGGTCCTGACCCACAAGGGGACCAATTCTAAAAAGTGGACTCCAGAAGCAGAAACCGCCTTTGTATCTCTCAAGCAGGCCTCATCCTCGGTTCCTGTGCTGCATCAGACTATAACAAACAACTATTTCTGGAGGTGGATGGTGGATGCTTCTTCTTCAGAGGCAGCTGACATTCTTATTCAGAAGACTTCATCTGGTCTCATGGTGACCTGTGGCTTCTTCTCTAAGATCTTCTTTGCATCTGAATGCAATTACTCTATAAGTGATAACTACTCAAGATCAAGCTGGCTCTGGAAGAGTGGTGATACTTGCTTGAAGGAGCAATGCACCCTGAGGTGATATACACTGATCACAAGAACTTGTTTATCTGCAATCTGCACAGCGACTTAATACTTGAAATAGCCAGATACTCTTTGTTCTTCGCTTGCTTCAACTTCACTCTCCATTTTCGGCCTGGTGATACAAATGTCAAGGCAGACGCTCTCTCCAGATCCAGAAAAAGTAAGAATAGCATCCAATCCAGGTGAAGAAGTTTAAAAAAGCTTTATTCTGCCATGGTAAAATACAACGTTTCGACCAGCAATAGGTCTCCGACCAAGAGCAGGAGCTTAAACACATCATTGAGAACTCCAAAATAATTACCGTCGCTCCTTTGGATCTGTCTCGTCTTTCCTCCAGTAAGACTTACATAGCAGAACCTGATAGGAAGCAGGTCCTTCTCTGGGATCACTTGTCTAAGCCTCCAGGTCATGCCGGACAGAAGGAGACGGCTCTCTTCATTTCCCGACACTATTGGTGGCCAACCCTGTGCAAAAACATTGTGGATTTTGTCTCTTCCTCTCCTTTGTGTGCCCAGAACAAAACTTCCAAGCAGCTTCCAACCGGTCAGTTGCTTCCCTTGCCCATGCCATCTGCTCCCTGGCAGCATATGCTATGGATTTCATCACTGTTCAACCGGGAGTACAGTCATCTGGTTGGTAGTAGATTGCTTCTCTTAAATGGCCCACTTCATTCCAGTAACTGGTCTTTCATCTGCACCAGTGCTGGCAAAAGAATTTATTTTACATATTTTTTGCCTTCATGACCTCCCACTCCACATTGTGTTTGATAGAGGCATCCAGTTTACCTCTCATATCTGGAGGGCTACCTGTAAGCTACTGAATGTTATTTTGCATTTCTCATCGTCCTACCAACCTCAGTCCAATGACCAGGTGGAGCCAGTCAATCAGATCCTGACTAATTTCCTCCCGCACTTTGTTAATGCTCACCACAGTGACTGGGCAGAACTCCTGCCTTGGGGCAAATTCTCATACAATAACCATGTGAGCGAGTCTTCTGCCAAATCTCCATTTTTTTGTAGTCTACAGTCAACAGCCCAAATCCCGTTTCCTGTGTCTACCACCTCCAATATTCCCGCTGCCGATTCCCTCATCAAGAATTTTTCAGAGATCTGGGGTAATACCAAGTCATCCTTATTAAAACCTTCTGAGAGGAAGAAAAAACACGCAGACAAAAGACGTCTGGCTTTGTCTCTGTTCCATCCTTGAGATAAGGTCTGGCTGTCATCTACGGTAAGTATGTCCGTCTCGAGATACCCTCTTATAAATTGGGTCCTTGCTACATCGGTCCCTTCAAGGTGTTGAAACAAATTAATTTGGTAGCCTACAAACTTAAACTTCCGGCCTCCTTATGAATCCCCAGTTACTTCTATGTGTCTCTTCTAAAACCTGTCATCCTCAGTTTTTTCTTTGAAGATCATGGTACCACTCCGGCTCCAGTCAGCAGTTTCAGGTAGAGAACATTCTGGCCACCAAAAGGGTAAGAGAGAGGACCTTTTTTCTTGTGAATTGTAAAGGATTCCGTCCTGTGGAGAGGTCCTGTGAGCTCAGGGAGAACATCCATGCCCTTCTCCTCCTGGGGAGATTTCTTGTGGACTTGAAAAAGAGGGGGTGCACAGAGGGGCATACTGTAGTGCAGGTGCCTCTGCCTTCTGCCCCTCTCCTTATCCGAGCTCGTTCGCTCATCACTACTTGTTTCCCATCTATGTATTTGTAATTTGTTCTGAGTGAATCTAGCTCTCAGCCTCCATTTTTTCTGAATACTTACCTAACTACACAACTCTTTTTGGCCATGTCCTCTGCTCACTCTTCACTGCAAATCAAATTTCCAGATAAAAATCTGCGCAATTTGGCGAATTCTTATCTCATCAGATTCATTCATCTCTGTTTTTTTGCATTGCTAAAACTACTATGCCCAACATAAAATGTAACCTATTTGTAAAAAGATAATGAAAACCATTTATTTGCCTTTGCATTTCTTTCAGACCTTCTCATCAGAATGTGTTTCAGTTTTTTGCACTTATTATCTTGCCTTGATAGTTTTATTTTTTTTCACTACTTTTAAAGATCATAACATTTTCTATAGTACACTGCATATTCTTTTGACATTAATAACAGTATAACATATAACTTTATAGCAATATTACTTTGTGACATTTACATCCAATTATTGTTAGGACATTTTATAAAGAATCTGATATAAGATGGTTCATTGCGGTTCTGACTGGCAAGTTTTGATCTTTAAGGCTATAAGAACTTTGGCGATTACATAATTGAGGTTCATTTTGTTTTATACTAATGATCAATTATGGATATTGATGAATGCCTAATGTCTGCTTCAGTCTTAATTTTAACAGGTCTTATCATTTATATAAAAATGCTTGGAGGATACATTATGTTTTATGTGCAGAACATCATTTATAGAGTAAAGGGGTGACGTAACTTATGTTATACGAAGAAGTCCAATGGTGGTGTCCAACAACTAAGTATGACATTTCTCGGCTGAATCAAGGAACTTTTCAAGTGGAACATTCTTTATTTAGTAATTTACTAGTCACGACTAGTGCTACATGTACTTTATTTTTTCCTACCAGTACTACATGTATTGTGATGACTTCTAGCTGTACTACTCAAACTATGCTGCTCTCTACCAATACTACATGTGTTATACTGCTCTCTATCAGTACTACATGTACCGCTTTCCTCTCTCATTATGCTAAATTTATTTTACTGGTTTTTAATTCATGTTATATGTACTGTAATTCTCCCTATTCTCCCTACAAGTACTGCATTTACTCTACTGCTCTCTACCCGTACTTCATGTGTTGTACTGCTTTCTACCAGTACTATATGTACAGTCTTCCTCTCTCATTATACTAAATCTACTGTTAGGCGTCAGGATTCTCCCGCTGCGAGGGATAGATCCCAAGCATTATCTGATGCTGTGGTCCCCCATTCAGGTTCGGCCGCTGAGATTGCGGCTCAGCACAGCCATCGGTCCCAGCATCTTGCTCAGGCTCGTGGCATGCGTTTGGTTACTGCCGGCTCTCCAGCCAAGTCTATGATAACCTGTGATATGCAGGTGCAGCCTTGCGCTCTGGAGTCTAAGTCCAGAGATCACCTTACTGAGCATGTCCGTGATGTGGCATCTTCTCATTGGTGGTCAGATGTTAGCTACTCTGGTGAGGTGGCAGTTCCGGATTAGCTCGTGGGCGATGTCTCGGCCGACTGGACCTGAGTGTTTGGGGTGGAGCCTAGTGCATAAAATGCTTCCGGCGGCTCACGCGGCCGCGCTAGTGTCATTTAAGTTTTGGAGTGTGTGGTTACTCTACCACTCTGTCTGCATGTTTTCTAGTGTCTGTGCTCAAAGACTGTACAGTACACGTTGGCAGGGAGGTAACATACTTATGCGGTTTTGTTCCCATGGCTCAACACCTGAGTCTCTAGTCGGCTACACGCTTAGGGTGCCGGTCAGGCACAGATTCAGTAGCATCAGGACAGGGGTAACTACCACTTGGCTTAGCATCTGTTTCGTTCATGTGTGCGGTTAGCACAGTTCATTTACAGAGCAAGCTCAACCCTTATGCTCCTCTCAGTAAAGGCAACAGGGTATTGTATCTAGCGTCATAAGAGTTCTTGCTCTTGGCACAGCATCTGCGCCATTCGTATGTGCAGTTAGCACAGTTTAGTCTCAGAGCAAGGTCAGTCCACGTGCTAACATCCCTGTGATGTTAACAGGGTATAGTACTTAGCTTTCTCAAGGCAGTACCTCTCTGAGAAGTAACTGAGCTTGGTACTCTGCGTTCCGTCCACACTGTGTGACATTAACACAGTGTGTTTAAGGTAATGCTCACTGTTTTGTTCCGTCATTATTCCCTCAAGCAGCAGATTCATTTCTGCACGGTGGACCCCGGGTTGCGATTCCCCTTTATTTTTATATTTTATTTAGTGCAATCTGCCAATCCTAACATATACTTTACTCATCTTTAATCCATGTTATATGCACTGTATTTCTCCTTACTAGTGCTATATTTACTCTAGTGGTCTCTACAAGTACTATACGTGCTGTACTTCCCTCTACCAGTACTATATGTACCGTATTCCTCTCTCATTATACTAAATCTACTTTACTCATCTTCATTCCATCTTATATGTACTTTTCTGCTCTCTATTAGTACTATATGTACTGTCTTGCTCTCTAAAAGTGCTACATGTGTTGTATGCTCTTTACCAGGGCTACATGTACCATATTTCTCTTTGCATATACTAAATCTACTTGATTTGTCTTTACTACATGTTATATGTACTGTACTTCTCCATACTAGTACTATATGTACTCTACTTGTCACGCACAGTGTGGGACCGACTAAGTGCAACACAAAGGGATAAGGAGAAAGGTGGGGCCTAACACTAGGGAAGTGGGAAGTGGAGACCTCTAGGCAGGTCTAATGTCACCCTTTCTGCCCTAAGAGACCCTAAATAGGTTCCGCACCTATCACCGAGCAGGACACCTGATCCCTGCCAGACCCTAGCGGTAAGCACTGCTTAGTGAAGGAAGGGGTTATTGCTGGTTGAACCCCACTAACACTAAAGACAGCTAGGATAAACGAAACAAGGGAGACACTTAGCTTGAGTAGACTCAGAGAGAAATACTGACAAACTCCAAAGAGGAAGCTAGCCGACTGACACAGCTCCAAGCCTCAACAGGGAAGTACAAATAGAAAATATCACCCGCAACTCCCAGCAGGAAGTTGGGAGTTATAAACACCCAGATCCAGGTGTGACCATTAGAGCCAGGGGAGGTGGCCACTGGGTCCTAGCATCAGAAGGACCAGGCAGAAGTCTGCAAAGGAAACTGCTGAGACCCTCTGAAGCCAGATGCAGTGCAACGATCTGCAGCTTCTGACACAACCGTGACATTACCCCACTTCTACGAGTGGCCTCCGGACACTCAACACCAGGTTTCTCAGGATAAGAGGTGTGAAACGAAAGAACCAGCCTGGGGGCATTCACCTCTGATGCAGAAACCCATATCCTTTCCTCTGCACCATAACCACTCCAAAGCACCAAGTATTGTAAGGAACAACGTCGGAGGCGAGAATCTACAATCCACGAAATTTGAAACTCTAGGTTTCCATCAACCATTATTGGGGAAGGTGGTAGGGGTGAGAGCTCAATAGGTTCCACATATCTCTTGAGCAAAGACCCGTGAAAAACGTTGTAGACTTTAAGAGCCTGACATAGCTTAGCACGAAACGTTGCTTGACCAATGACAACGGTTATCTTAAGGACCAATGAGTCTGGGTTCCAACTTCCAGGAAGAAGCCCTCAACCTCAAATTCTTGGTAGACAACCACAAAAAGTCATTCACGTTGAGGTTCAGACCTGGCACGCGTTTACTGACAGTCATACGTGTATACCTGTCTCCCCTGACCCTGTTAGGATCATGTAGTGGCGAAACAGGACAAGATGGATGGGTATGCGGTAACTTAGAATGTGCGCAAACACTGCAGGCAGACCCTTGTTTGACCACATTCCGATGCAACCTCGGCCACCAAAAATGACGAGAAAAGGGGTCAGTGGTTGCCTTACCACCTGGGTGGCCAGCAAGTATAGAGTTATGAAATTCTCCAGTTACTTTGCGGCACAATTTAGATGGCACAAATAACCTCCCCAAAGAGCAGGAGGCAGGGGCATCCCCCTGAGCCTCCAAAACCTTACCCTCCAGGTCAGTGTACAAGGCCGAGATGTCTACCCCCTTCTGGAAAATTGGGGCAGGGTCCTCAAAGTCTTACAAAAATGCCAGAAAGGTCCCTGTAGATAGAGCAGAAAGGGGAAACCTTTAGGCAGGTACCATGACAGAAAACTCCCCACTTTACAATCTCTCTGGATTGCCAATCCACAGTTGGATTATGCTTCACCAACCAGGGCAAACCCAGAACAATTGGAGTGTGGAGACTCTTCAGGACATAACAGGGGATTATTTCATAATTATTTCATAATGAAAAGACCTCACCTCACCTCAAGCAATGGGATGAAACTGAATGGGAGGAGACTAGTGTTGAGCG
>VIAB01001870.1:43348-54020 GCA_009801035.1 Oophaga pumilio | reverse complement strand
CACATTAGGTCTGTTTTTGGATGTGCTGGTCAGTTTTTTGATATGTACACATGCAGCTGCTGCGCCGTTCAGCTCATCAGCCGGCGCAATCCAGGAAACCGGGTTCCTTCTGCTGCTTATTCGGTAAGTACTATAGCTTGTCGAATAAGAGGGAACCTGCACAAATTTGCTCAATTCTAATAACTACTTCATGTGAGCTTGACTCTATGCTTTTATGGTCTTGATACATCCTAGAACTGTGTTTGACTTTTTTGCTGCTGCATCACACTGTTGACTCATGTGCAGTCTGTGACCTATTAGTATACCCAAGTCTCTTTCACACGTACTGTTACTTAGTTCTCTTCCTCCCATTATGTAGATGCAATTTTCTTTTTTTTTGGCCAGATGCAGAATTTTGCATTTATTCCTGTTAAATACCATTTTATTAGTCACTGCCCAGTGTTAACGCTTACCTAGATCCTTCAGAATCCTTTTTCTATCTTCTCTAGTGTAACTTTGGGGAAAAATGTATTTAGTCAGCCACCAATTGTGTAAGTTTTCCCATTTAAAAAGATGAGAGAGGCCTGTAATTGACATCATAGGTAGACCACAACTATGAGAGTCAAAATGAGAAAACAAATCCAGAAAATCACCTTGTATGATTTACCAAGATTTATTTTGCAAATTATGGTGGAAAATAAGTATTTGGTCACCTAAAAACATGCAAGATTGCTGGCTCTCACAGATCTGTAACTCCACTCATTACCTGTAGTAATGGCACCTGTTTGAACTTAATATTACTAAATGTCCAAGGGGCACTTCAACAATATAAATCAACATTAACCCATATGAATCTCCATACAGGAAAAAATGAAGAGATCCCAAATTATAAACAAAAAGACTTTATTAATCATATTAAACAAACAAAAAGAGGTAAAAAAGCAAAATGCCGTAAGGGACACCAAATTAAAACATACAAGGGGATATTCCCAACCACATACCATCCAAAAAATTCAATTATATGCTGTAACACACAAATCAATAATAAAGAACCAAAAAGGAATAATTATGCAGATAAATACAGCAATGTATTAATGGATTTAATATTGTATTGGCCCTCTGTATGCAAACCAAAAAATTACCCCACACACCACCAGGAATACTCTCATGACTATTTTTGAAGTATGATAACAACAAAAATTACCAGCGATAAGAAAGAATCTCTCCTAATGGTGTTAAATACCACATATTGGTGATGAACTCATCCACATATAATAGAAAAAGGCATATTTACCTGGCGGTGGTGGTATCAGCGGTGTCCCTTCACCCCCTGTTTGAACTTATCAGTATAAAAGACACCTGTCCACAACCTCAAACAGTTACACTCCAAACTTCACTATGTTGAAGACCAAAGAGCAGTTGAAGAAGCAAAATTGTAGCACTGCACCAGGCTGGGAATACTAAATCTGCAATAGGCAAGCTGCTTGGTGTGATGAAATCAACTGTGGGAGCAATAATAAGAAAATGGAAGACATACAAGACCACTAATAATCTCCCTCGATCTGGGACTCCACATAAGATCTCACCCTGTGGGGTCAAAATGATCACAAGAATGGTGAGCAACAATCCAGAACCACAAGGGGGACCTATGGAATGACCTGCATAGAGATGGGAACACCATAACAAAGGCTACCATCAGTAACACACTATGCCGCCAGGGACTCAGATCCTGCAGTGCCAGACGTGTCCCCCTGCATAAGCCAGTACATGTCCGGGCCCGTCTGAAGTTTGCTAGAGAGCATTTGGATTATCCAGAAGAGTACTGGGAGAACGTCATATGGTCTGATGAAACCAAAGCAGACCTGTTTGGTAGAAACCAAACTCGTCGTGTTTGGAGGGAACAGAATGCTGAGTTGCATCCAAAGAACACCATACCTACTGTGAAGCATGGGGGTGGCAACATCATGGTTGGGGCTGTTTCTCTGCAAAGGGACCAGGAAGGCTGATCCATGTACAGTACATGAAAGAATGAATGGGGCCATGTATCATGAGATTTTGAGTGCAAACCTCCTTCCGTCAGCAAGGGCATTGAAGATGAAACGTGGATGGGTCTTTCAGCCTGATAATGATCCCAAGCACACAGCCAGGGCAACGAACGAGTGGCTTCATAAGAAGCATATGAAGGTTCTGGTGTGGCCTAGCCAGTCTCCAGATCTCAACCCCGTAGAAAACCTTTGGAGGGATTTGAAAGTCCGTGTTGCCCAGCAACAGGCCCAAAACAACACTGCTCTAGAGGAGCTCTGCATGGAGGAATGGGCCAGCATACCACCAACAGTGTGTGCCAACCTTGTGAAGACTTACAGAAAACATTTGACCTCTGTCATTGCCAAAAAGGATATATAACAAAATATTGAGATGAACTTTTGTTAATGACCTAATGTTTATTTTCCATCATAATTTGCAAAATAAATCTTGCCAAATCAGATAAGGTGATTGTCTGGATTTGTTTTCTCATTTTAACTCTCATAGTTGTGGCCTACCTATGCTGTCAATTACAGGCCTCTCTCATCTTTTTAAGTGGGAGAACTTGCACAATTGGTGGCTGACTAAATACTTTTTTTCCCCCCTGTAGCTATCCCTCCTACCTTTGCATCATCTGCAAATTTGATTAGTATAAAATCAGTTCCTATCTAGATCATTTATAAAATGTTGAACAAAACTGGGGTCAGGACAGAGCCTTGTGTTACACTACTTGAAACTTTCTTCCAATTGTATGTACAATCATTTATTACCACTCTTTGATCACTGAACCAGTTACGAATCCACAAAACCGTAGCCTTGTCAATTTCATAGTTGGTCATTTTTTCAATAAGGTTAGTATGAGATGTTTTATCAAATGCTTTGCTGAAGTTGAGATAGATTATCTACGACATTTCCCTGATCCACCGAGTCAGTGATTCCATCGTAGAAGGAAGTTAGATTTATCTGGCATTACTTGCTTTCTTCAAACCCATGTTGGCTATGGTTAATTAGTATATTCTTATACAAGTACTTACATACATGCTGTTTAATAGTTTGTTAAAAGATCTTTCCTGGAATAGAATTAAGGCTCCCTGACCTATTATTTCCTGGCTTCATTTTATTTCCATTTTTTAAGATAGGGACAACATTTGCCTTTCTGCAGAAGACAAAATGGATCCCGAGTTCCCACACTTGAGAAGGATATCATGATTGGAAGACTAGAAGGAACAAGGTAAAGAGGAAGAGGTGAAACCTGATGGCTTGATACTATTAAGATAAAAGTGGAGAAGACCCTGGTGGACCTATCTATGCTCGCACATGTTAGATCTTCCTACGGATCGTTCATTCATCATCAAGTCACCATGGATCAAGATCCATACAAGTATACAGTGATTGTAAAAAGTCTGCATACCTCAGCTGACATGCCGGGTTTTGTTGTATAAAAAAAAATCACACAAAGGAGAAGAATTTCAACACTTTTTTTCCACCTGTAATGTCATCCATATTCTGTACAAATCCATTGAGAAACAAACAAATCTTTTTGGGTAGAATTAGAAAAATAAAGAACTAAAATAATGTGAACTTTTTATATCAACTGTATATATACTCGTACAACCCGATTCCCAAAAAGTTGCAATGCTGTGGAAAATGTAAAGAAAACAAGAATTCAACGATTTGGAAAGATCTTCTTGCCATATTTTATTCACAACACAACATAGGACACATATCAGAAGTTGAACATTGGACATTTTCCATTTCATTTTCAAAAATTAATTAATTTAGAAATTGTTGGCAGCAACATAGCTCAAAAAAGTTGATTGGTCCTGGGTCTTGTCCACCATTGTATAGCATCCTCTTTTTTCTTTACAAAAGTCTGTAAATGTCTGGAAAGTGAGGTGACAGCTGCTGGAGTTTTGGGAGAGGATTTTTTTTTGTAATAATCGCTTTTCCTCAAATCTTAACGATTGTTTCTTGGTTCCTTGTAAGGTCTTTGAAAGGAATAAGTCATGTGTCCATCCCTTGTATTGACCACACATATATTTATACATATAAATGAGATCTACTGTGAGGCATATTTTTTCTAACCTAAACAAGCCCAATTTTTCCAAACTCTCATCATATGAGAGACCTTCCATTTGATGTCTTAATATAGTTGCACTCCTTTGAACTAACTCCAACTTCCCACTGTCCTTTTTGAAATGTGAAGCCCAAAACTGGTTTCATATTCTAAATTGGTCTAAGAAGTGATTTGTAGATGGGTAATATAATGGGATTAAATGGATTTTATATCTCTTTTTATACACCCTTTAATCCTGTTTGCTTTTGCAGCTGCTGCTTGACATTGAGCACTGCTGCTCATCTTGCAACCAGATAACCCAAGTCCTTCTTTTATTGTTCTAAAAATGAGTTTGAATGTTAAGTTTCAGGTAGCCCCTTATCATAAGGATTCCGCCTATAAAGGATTAGCATTACAGACGAGCAAAAAATTCAAGTGGAACTGAAGTTTACAAAAATCTCCATTTGCAAAAATGGATATTTTTTTGTAACTCACAAGCAAATTCAGAAATATGTTGGCTGATTTCTTTTGAACCAAAATGGGCCATCAAAAGGGTAAGCAATAAAAAAAATGAGCTTGTGCCAGGGAATAGAAGATGCAGAAAGGATCGGATGGGTGATGGAGAGACGTGGAAGGGTCGGAGAAGTGAGCAGTGAGGTAAAAGACTGGCCGAGGGGTGGACTCACCAGCGGCAACTGTATTCTTCACGCTGGCAGCTGCTACATTCCTGGGGTGATTCTCACCCGTTTCAGAGTATGAGGACACTGAATCCCGACCGACACTTCACCCACTTAACCCCTTGGTGTCCTACAAGTCTTCACTACACTGGATACTGAATCCCGACCGACACTTCACCCACTTAACCCCTTGGTGTCCTACAAGTCTTCACTACACTGGATGTGCTCAATGTCTCCATCTTGTGTCCTACCATTATGCTTACACTAACCATCTAATAACTCTCTAACTGAATCCACTAGTATGCCCCATCTAGTGATCCCTTACAAAGCTATACTGCCCTACTGTAACTACTGCACTAAAAGTACCCTCCTCTAATGTTCCAAAAGGACGCAGTACCTTACCTAACTCTATATACAATACATCACTATAAAGTACATGACAGATAAACATATATACATATAGCAGCATACAACATTTAAAGGGTTAAAACATTGACCCTCCTTACAGAAGTTGAAGGGTTGGAGAAGTGAGCGGTGAGGTGAGTTTAAGTATGTTCTTTATTTTTAACATATTATGCTTGTTTTGCTCTGGGGTCTGCACAGACTTTGGGGCATAATAAAGGACATTAAAATAACGTCTGTGAATGGCAATGGCCATGAAAATATGGACAATCAACCAAATTTGAATTTTGATCTCTAAATCACAGCTGATGTTTGATATTGTGATGATGGACCATTCGGTGCTACATGTTGCATGACTGCTAGCTGCGAGTGCTCATCTCTCTTGGCGAGTTTTCTGGTGTCACTTTTAAGATGATTACTTATAAATTCTCTGGCTGAAATACACAAATTAAGACAACAAATTGCGTCTGAGTCTTTATAATTAAAGAAAAGGGCCAGTTGCAACCTGAAAAACGGTTAGGATGGATTTTATTCTCAGCAATCACAACTACTTTGACCTTGCCAAGTTCAAGTTCTAGACTCAACGGAGACATGATTGGGCTCCCAGGTTTGAAAATTTCCATTGAAGGGGTATTCCTCGAAAGTAAAACTTTCCCAAATCCATAGTATCTGAGATAATTTACTGATTGGTGGGGATCCAACCACTGGAAGCCAAAGTGATCCTTGAAACCAGGTATCACACAGACAAGTTTTGAATGGACCAGAGGCTTGATCTACACTACATTTTTTTTTCTACGGGACGACCAGAGAAAACTGAATACAAAACTTTCATCTATTTCTCCCAGTTTACCAAAAGGTTGACACGATACTAAAAATTCCACTATTCTGATTTTTATACGTTTTTGAAATTTTTTAATTCACTGTTTTACAATTTTGCTAGATGAACCATGATATTTTACATGTTATGGTGCCGCTTTAAATGTGACATAGCCGATATCTGGAAATGTTGTTCTAACTAAGATAATATTTTCTTACAGGAAAAAAAAATTAGACTGATTTTAATGAATTATCAGCGAGAGTAAGAAACGGCATCGAGCGAGAAATTTCTGACTGGGCAAGCCACCTGGTCCTGTCATTTATTACAAATGGGTTCATAAAGAAGCATCTGATGTTGAAGCATAATCTTTTATATCAAATCTGTCAGGAAAAATGGTCATTCCTTACCATGAAGAAATCAATCTTTATGATATTTGCCCATAACTCACTCATCAGAAGACACAGATGTGGAATTTAAGCAGAACCAAAAATAATTGAACATACAAATAATTTTAGGTTTTTAGAAATATATGTGATGACGGTGGGAAAAATCAATAGTTTATTATCATGATGAATGGGGAACAGAAGTACGGTGACGTACAAAGCGGCACAACGGCAATTAAGCCTTTGCGTTTTTTGGGGGAAGAAAAGCTAATTAAATTTAATAATATGACTTGTGAAAAATGAACATATGAGTGTGCAGAAGTAATAGCAGTGTTTGCTAAAATATATTAAGATATGGAGATTAAAGCGTAGGTTCAGCTTCAAACACTATTTTCTGATATCTAAAGGTGTTTTCCATTTTATTATAAACAATGTTATAGTTGCTTGTCCAAATTTAGTGACATATTTTATCTATTTTTGATATAATCACTTTTTTGCAGTGTTCTGTGATACCATGTTACCACAAATTTTCATTTCGCTTTTGATCCTGAATCTGCATTCACAATTCTGCAGATTTATACAGATTTTCTGCCATAGAGAACATGCATGATTTTGCCACAGCATTGATTTATAGGCTCAAGTCATGGCTGCTGCTTTTGACTTAACATATGAAGGATATCTGACCAAAGAAAAAATCGATGTATTCATTTGATTGGTGCCCTCTGACTGAGTTAGTTTTTCTGCTGATTTTAGCTTTTAGAGTACTTACTTATTCCACATTGTCAAGAGGGGATCACGTTCCACTGGAAGACCTGGAGTTAGACGGTCACATCGGGTAATGAATTGCAGGTCTTCTTTAGAGCTGGTGTAATTTATGTCCCATATTAAATGGATTTAGTTTGCTCTGGTGATGAAGAGCTTAACAACCCTTTCTTTGCTGGTAAGAAAAATGTAGCTCCATTTCAGCTGCTTCTGATCTGGTCATCACCTCTTCCTATAAAAACTGGTCAGACCTTTTTGTCACCGCCAGAAAAAGATTTGTCTTCATGTGCTGTGTGTTAAAGCTAAGTGGTTGGAGTAGAGATGTTGTAGTAGTGATCTTTGTCTTGCTGTCTACATGTGTGTTTATCTCCTGGTCCCTGTTTCCATTTACTTTATTCCTCCCTGTCCCTATTCTCTTCTTTATTGTTGGTGAGTGCTTTTATATGTTAGAGGTTTTCAGTTATCCCTATTTTGTCTTTGTGTCTTGCTTACCTTACATTTCTGTCCCATGCCTCATGGTGTGTGGGAGGGGACAGATCCGGGTTTAACAGGAACATAGTAAGGTCGGACACTCAGGCTTCTCTACCTTCAAGAGTACCACCAGGACAGGAATAGTGAGGGTCCCAGTTACAGGGACAGTTTGAGGTCCCCTACCTTGCCAAAGACTGCGTGACACACATAATCTGTTCCTAATTGTTTTGATGTCATCTATATGGACTCTGCTCCAATTGCAGATTTCAGCTTTCAGCAGAATCATCAGCACTCAGACCTTCTGAGAGAATAAACTGTTTCACTTGTGATATAAAGCAATCATTTTTCACAACATGGAGGATTACAGGAGAGAATGGACACAAAACAGAGAGGATATACAATAGAATCTAGGGGAACTACAAGAACATAAATAAACTAAAATAGTTAGCACAGCACTATCTGTTTTCTTGTTAACACAGTCCTTCCAAGACAATATGCAATTGTTCCTTCAACTCCAAAAGTACCATGAAGTTAAGAACTAAATTATTCCCTAACTCAAGCCAAAACTTTTTTTGACACCATCTTGTGATATTACTAGATATGAAAATTGATACACGGAGGATTGAGTTTGAATCAAATTTACTGAAAATCTTTGAAAATTCTAACATTCTATAACTCGATTCTCGATTTGCAAAAAAAAAAAAATTGTCATTTTTATTCGTTCATATTTAAAAAACTCAGACCCCTACAATTCTTTAAGTACTGTACAGTAGAATGATGAGAGAGATCCAGGTGTTACATTTTAATAAATCTTAGTATAAGAGAGGAGCAGATGGATCCGAGGATTATCCAATTCAAGCTGAATTTCCTGAAATTTATGGTGTTAGGGTTGGCGGATTGCACTAAAATAAAGATATAAACAAAGTGCAATAGCAACCCAGGGTCCACCGTGCAGAGATGAAACTGCTGCTAGTGTGAACTATGGCGGAACCAAACAGCAAGCGATTCCTAGAACACAATGTGTTAATGTCACACAGCGTGAAAGGAATACAGAGTACCAAGTCCCGTTAACTCCACAGAGAGGTACTGCAATAAAGAATACAAAATGCTATACCCTGTTAACATCACAGGGTACATGGTTCAACTTGCCCTGTAACTGGTCTGTGCTAATAGCACACATGACTGAAACAGGAGCTAAGTCAGGAGACAGACTCTAGCAACGCTAGGTACAATACTCTATTGCCTAAACTGAGAGCTGGCTAAAGGGTTCATCTTGCCCTGTAACTGACCCGTGCTAATAGCATATGTGGCCGAAAAAGGTGCTAAGTCAAGGAATCATAGAATCATAGAATGGTAGAGTTGGAAGGGACCTCCTGGGCCATCTGGTCCAACCCCCTGCTCAAAGCAGGATTCACTAAATCATCCCAGACAGATGTCTGTCCAGCCTCTGTTTGAAGACTTCCTTTGAAGGAGAACTTACCACCTCTCGTGGCAGCCTGTTCCACTCCTTGATCACCCTAACTGTCAAAAAGTTTTTTCTAATATCTAATCTGTGTCTCCTCCCATTCAGTTTCATCCCATTGCTTCTAGTTTTTCCTTGTGCAAATGAGAATAAAGATGATCCTTCTACAATGTGACAGCTCTTGAGATATTTGTAGACAGCTTTTAAGTCTCCTCTCAGTCTTCTTTTTTGCAAGTATGCTATAATATGTGGGGCGGATTTACATATGGTTCCCAGGGCGACATGCGCAGTATATCGATGTGCATCCCAAGTAAGCTATCGGTATTTGTCTACGCGTTGCCTAGGGCAGCGCACTTTGATTGGTATCGCTCATGGTTGTGAGATGTGCAATACATGTCTTTCTCGATCGAGATGGGCGCGCATGTCGCACCTTGTTCACCCGGAAGCACAATGGGTGATATCCCGGAAGCTGTGTGTCCATATGCCACTCAAGGCTGCAGTATAACAGAATTTTCAGATATTTTAGAGCGATTTAGCTCCTTGACAAGAATAAAAGGCATCTGAAACAGGTACCGTTTGGTTTCTTTATATGTACGTTCCATTAATAATAGTCGCCCATGAGGACGTCATGCTGATACTTGGGAACTTCCGGTCCGTGATGCAGGGGGGAGGTTTCCTGGTGGTATATTTAAGAACGGAGAGATAGAGCATTAGCGTCTACATCAGCATACACGGTGGCACATGATGTCTTTATACCGGGCCTACTGATGAGCCATGAGGGGCGAAACGCGTCGAGGCATTGATGTTTGGTGGGCAGATGAGTACCGTATGTATATCAGATGAAATGATCGGGTTACTGCTATTTCTGTACTGACACTTGGCTGCTGTAGAGGGATCATTGTGTCTGTTGTATATGATATCTGACATCCATTTTGATTTTCTGATGAAATGTTTATCCTCTGTTTATAATAATAGGTATATCTGCCAAGTATTCTAATGTACAATTAGATAGCGGCGATCCTTCATTACCTTTCCTGAGTATTGCATACTGTCTATAAATACACCTTGTTTAATACAAGATTGATCAAGTGATTATCTGTATTCATTCTCTCCTTTTCTTTTGATCTAGATCTAATCATCTATATAGATCTATTGGATATCTCTGGTTATTATCTTAAACGCCCACTTCTGCTCTATATTGATTTTAATTCACTTTTGGGGATAGGGTCCTCTTAGGATCAGGTGTGTCAATTGTCTAGCCATAGGGGTTCCTTTAGCATCTGGGTAGTGGGATCTCTAGTGGCTGTAGTGTGCATCAGGGGACCTAGGGGCAGACTACGTGGAACGGGGGCGCCAAAACCATTGTTTCCCCTTAGGGTGCCAACCTCCACTGACAGGAAGGCATCAGCTTAGGTGACACACTAAGGACTGATAGACTATACCCTCAGCTTTTGTTTTGCGTGTGCACTTTTGGTGTGTTTCTTCCGATTCTTGTGGTGGTTTACCTTTAAAAGGTTTTTATCAATAAAGTGTATTTTTATGGGGTTTCTATATGAGTTTTGTTTCTAAATACCTCTTGTATTCAACATATTGATTAAGATCTATTAGTATACCCAAGTCTTTTTCACATGTGCTGTTACT